>JALIGW010000002.1:250934855-251059855 GCA_023053685.1 Diadophis punctatus similis
ATTTATATGAGAATTCCTAAACGTGCAAACTACGGTGAGAAATTAAAAAGGGGGGGAAAAATCAGAGGAAGGTAATGGCAAACCATTTCCTTCTGCAAGGAATCAAGCAAGCTCAACACTGACTTGCATTGGCTGGGGAGGATGGAATTTGCAGTTCACATTGAGAGGTTAGCTGGTTGGACTGCTACTCATGCAGGTAGTCCTCGACTTAACAACAGTTCGCTTAGCGGCCATTCAAAGTTACAACGGCACTGAAAAAAAGTGACTTATGGCCATTTTTCACACTTACGACGGTTGCGGCATCCCCATACTCGTGTGATCAAAATTCGGATGCTTGACAATGGACTCACATTCACGACGGTTGCAGTGTCCCGGGGGTCACATGGTCCCTTTTTTGCGACCTTCCGATGAGCCAACGTTCATAGGGAAACCCGGATTCACTTTACAACCATGTCACTACTTTTAACAACTACAGCAATTGCACTTAACCGATGTGGGCAAGAAAAGTGGTAAAACGGGACAAAAACCCACTTAACAAATTTCTCGCTTAGCAAATTACTCACTCGGCAACATAAATTTGTGGTCATAAGTTAAGGACCACCTGTATTTACCGGGGATGGGGTGGGGGGAATAAGTTCCCAGCGGACTACAGGATTTAACAGAGCTACTCATAGCATAGGTGAGAGCGATCAACCAGTGGAACAGCTTGCCAGCGGAGGTTGTGAGATCCCCAACACTTGCGACCTTCAAGGGGAGACTGGACTGCCACGTGTCTCAAATGGTGTAGGACAGTGATGGCGAACCTTTTTTCCCTCGGGTGCCGAAAACGCGTGCGTGCGCGCTGTCACGCACGTGTGAGTGCCCACACCCATAAGTCAATGCCTGGGGAGGGTGAAAACGGCCTCTCCCGCCCCCGCAGAGGCCCTCTGGAGGCCGGAAATGGCCCATTTCCTGACTTCCGGTGGGCCTGGTAGGCCCATTTTTCGCCCTTCCCAGGCTCCAGAGGTTTCCCTGGAGCCTGGGGAGGGCGAAAACACCCCCTCGCAGGCCCTCTGGAAACCTAAAATGCCGTCACAGAGCCTCCACACGAGCCAAAAATCAGCTGGCCGGCACGCACATGCATGCTGGAGTTGACCTAGGGCAACGGCTCCCGTGCCGGCAGATATGGCTCTGCGTGCCACCTGTGGCACGCGTGCCATAGGTTCGCCATCACTGGTGTAGGAACTCCTGCTTGAGCAGAGGGTTGGACTAGATGACCTACAAGGTCCCTTCCAACTCTAATAATAAATCTAAATCTAAATCAGTCTGGAACAAAGAAAGCTCTCCCAAGGGTACCTTGTCACCTCTCCTGTGTCTTTCCCACCCCTCCACAGGTACGGGAGATCTGCCTGGAATATACCCGAGGGGTTGACATGATGTGGCAGTCTATGGCACTGCTTGCCTTGCAGGAGGTAAGAGCTCGGGCAGGGCTGTGTGAGAGAACAGGGCTGATCTCAAGAACAGCAATGGGTGACATTCCCCCCCCCACACCCCGCCTTCATTCTTACTCTGTTCCCTGTGCGGTTCTGTGAGAAAGTCCTTGAGAGACAGAAGGAGAAGGAGCTGCAGAGTAAACAATGGTCGTGGCAAATGTATCAGAAGGAACCAGGGGTGAAATGCTCCCAATTCGGGCGTGCCTGCTGGTTGTCATAGAGCCAGTAGCGATTGTAGTGCGAGGCTTTGCCTACCTGCCCAGACGCCACCATTTGGGTTATTTTACCCTCTGCGCATGCACAGAACGCTTTGAGCCGAGGTGGCACAGTGGTTAAAAGCAGCACTGCAACTTCAGCTGACTGCTAGTTCAAATCTCACCGGCTCAAGGTTGACTCAGCCTTCCATCCTTCTGAGGTCGGTAAAATGAGGACCCAGATTGTTGGGGGCAATATGCTGAACTCTGTAAACTGCTTAGAGAGGGCTGTAAAGCACTATGAAGCGGTATATAAGTCTAAGTGCTATTGCTATTGCATGTGCAGAGGTTAAAAGAACCCAAACGGCGGCGTCCGGGCGGGTAGGCAAAGCCTCGCGCTGCGATCACTACTGGCTCTACGACGACCGGCAGGCATGCCCGAATCGGGAGCATTTCACCCCTGGAAGGAACCCTCTAGTTTCTTGGACTGTTAAGGGTAAAGGCGGGGGGGGGGGGGAGAGATGTGCTTTTAGACATGCAAGTTTGATATCACCCCTTTAAGGTATTCTGGACAAGAAGCAGCAACTATGAGTGCTAACACTAGGTTATCAATTACAGTAACCAGAATTCTTGCAAGTTGGAAAGTACATTTCTTTGCCCCCTTGTATTTACCGTATGTTCCGGTGTATAAGACGACTTTTTAACCCAGGAATTTTTTTTCCAAAGTCGGGGGTCGTCTTATACGCCGGGTATCGTCTTACAGAAAAATCTGTGGTCGCCGCATACGGTGGGGGGAGCTCAAAAACGGCCGCGGCCGTTCTCCAGCCAAGCGGCCGAAGGAGCCCCGCCGCCGCCCTGTGTCTCAGTCTCCTCGGGCTTGTCCGGCGGCAGCCTGCTGGGAAGGCTGCGGCTCATGGGAGGGAAGAAGAGCGCACGCTACCGCCGCCACTGCTGCTATTTCCGCTCCGGCGTGTCCTTCGTGCAAGGCGCTGCATGTGCGAAGTCTCCCCGGTTGCTGTGGCTGCACCGGGGAGCCAGTGTCCTGGTCAACAATGGAGACGCTGCGTGCGTGGGAGGGACTGCGGAGCAGAGGCGAGAGGTGCGGGGATGCCAGAAGTGGCGGTATCGGCGGCAGGCTCCTGCCCGCGTCTCATTCTTTTAAATACTAAGGCAAGGGGCGGGCGGGTGGGAGACCCGGGCAGGAGCCTGCCGCTAATGCCGCCACTTCTGGCATCCCCGCGCCTCTTGCCTCACTCGCCAAGCGCCTCTGCTCTGCGGTTGTTCACGCGCGTGCAGCGTCTCCATCGTTGACCAGGACTCGGGCTCGCCAGTGCAGCCACAGCGACCGGGGAGACTTTGCACATGCAGCGTCTTGCACAAAGGACACGCCGGAGCGGCAATAGCAGCGGCGGCGGTAGCGCTCTCTCTCCTTCCCTCCTATGCGCGTTAACCCTGCCAGAGCCACGGTCAGGGACTCAGTCGGGTGGCTGGTGCCCCGCGGGAGACGGCGACAGAGGCTCCTTCTTCCTCCGAGGGGAGGGGAGCAACCCACCCACCTACCTCGCTTGGCGCAGTTCCCCTGGGAGCGACCCCCAGCCGGGACCTGGAAGTGCGATGCTCTTCCAGGACTTGGCGTCTTGGAAGAGGGCTGGGCGAGGGAGAAAGGAGCCACGGTGGGGATTGGTTTGCAGGGAGAAAGAAAGAAGGGAGGGAGAAAGAAAGAAAGAAAGAAAGAAAGAAAGAAAGAAAGAAAGAAAGAAAGAAAGAAAGAAAGAAAGAAAGAAAGAAAGAAAGAAAGAAAGAAAGATGTTAGGAAGGAAGAAAGAAAGATGGTAGGAAGGAAGGAAGACAGACAAAGAAAGAAAGAAAAAGAAAGAAAGAAAGATGGTAGGAAGGAAGAAAGACAGAAAGAAAGAAAGATGGTAGGAGGGCTAGTCTTATACGGCGAGTATATTTCAAACTCTATATTTTAACTGGAAAAGTTGGGAGTCCTCTTATACGCCCAGTCATCTTATACGCCGGAACATACGGTACTTTCTGAGACATTTGCCAAGTCCCCATTGCTTCTTTGGGCCAAGCTGCCTCCTATTCTATTCTATTCTATTCTATTCTATTCTATTCTATTCTATTCTATTCTATTCTATTTTCTATTCTATTCTATTCTATTCTATTCTATTCTATTCTATTCTATTCTATATTCTATTCCATCCCCATTCCCATCCCCATCCCCATCCATGCCTCTACACGCCACACCACTCTCTTCGATCTAATCTATTTAGTTATATATTTATCTCATATAAATCCTCCTCATTCTATCCCCTCATTTTCCCTCCCTGTCTCCTCCCCCCCCCCCCCGCCGCTTCCACCAAACCCTTCTGCCCAAAACTCCTCCCTCTGGATTCTATGTCATATTCTGTACCCGTTTGAGCACAAACCACCTGAAACTGGCCGTTCTCTGCTCAGGACAATTTGGGCGCCAAGGGCTTTGTATGTCCCTGCCTGTCATTTTGGAGGAACGTCATCGGACCACAGGGGCAGGAGATGGATCGGTAACGGAGGCAGCGAACGTAAAGCTGGGAGAGCTTTCTGCTACCTTGAGAGAGGCCACAAAGTGTAGCCTGCCAGGAGGGGGGAAAATGCTCCGAAATTAACCCTATATGTGTGCCCTCTTCCTCTTTTTCTTCCTCTCTTTCTCTGTCTCTTACAGTATGTGTGTCTCTTGTGTTTCTCCCTCCCAAGGCAGCTGAAGCCTTTTTGGTGCATCTCATGGAAGACGCCTACCTGTGCACCATCCACGCCAAACGGATCACCCTCCATCCCAGAGACATCCAGTTGGCTCGCCGGATCCGTGGCATCGATCAGGGTTTGGGTTAGTTCCCTTCCCCGAGTTGTCCTGGCTGAAGAGATACCTTTTTGGGGCACCAAAGCTGCAGGAGGAGCACCCCGCGACTGCTTTGGAGGAGGACACAACCGAATTTACAGACAGACACACACAGCAGTCCTCAAAATTCCATGGATTGTGAGTCGCAGCCTGGCCCCTTCCTCTTGCTGGAATTTCCGAAGAGTTTCATTGGTTGACCTCTTCTTCCCTCTCCCCAGCGCCCTGCTCGGAAGGTGAGCAGAGATGGATCTAAAAGACGAGAGGAGAAGTGAATGGCCCTAGGATTCAGGAGAAGAACCATCCAGCCACCCATATTTAAAGTGTTTCAGTCTCGGCTTTGAATGGTGCCAACTACGGGGACTGAAAAGTTGCTTCCTGTTTTAAAGTTTTCCTTGTATTTTTGCATTTCAACGTTTAAAATAAAACCTTTTACCTTACTTGTTCTTCAGTATCCTGCTCACGGGGTCATCCTTTCCCTTCCCTTCTTCAGTCCATTGTTTGATGCTCGTCGGACCCCTTCTGGGAATGCCCAATTCCCATGATTCCCTGCTGGCTGGGAATTATGGGCTTTGCCCAGAGGTGGGTTCCTGCCTCTGATTGCCGGTGCGGTTAATAGCTGTTGTTCGGCGCAGAGCCGAAGCCGCTGCTGCCGTTCGCGGAGCCGGAGCCTTCCCCGTCTGCATGGATGCTGCCAATTGCGTTCTTTTGCCCTCTGCGCATGCGGAACGCTTTGCGCATGCGCAGAGGGCAAAACGCAATTGGCGGCATCCATGCGGGCGGGGAAAGCGCCCGGGGAAGGCTCTGGCTCCTCGAACGGCAGCAGCGGCTTCGGCTCTGCGCCGAACAACAGCTATTAACCGCACCGGCAGGATCCCACCTCTGGCTTTGCCATATTTACTTACTCTTATCCATCTTCTTTTAATGAAAGAATCTAATCCAACAACTTCCATCGTACCCAAACCAGCAGCTGAACAGAAATACTTCTGAATTAATTCCTATTTTTATGCTTCACACAGAACCACTCTGTTTTCTTTCTGTGTATTTTTCCACCACAATGCTGCCATTTGTAAACACATGTTTGTGCCCAGGTGCCTTTCTTCAGCTCCTTCCTACAGTTAAAATGGTTCCCAATTCTGCTTTTTTACTGATAGTCCTCCACTTATGGCCATAACGGAGCTTGCCCATTTCAGTCATAAATTGTGACAGTCATAAAGCAGGCCATCGTGCGACTGATGCAATTTTATGATTTTTTTGGTAGCAGTCGTTAAGCAAACCACGATGATTGTTAAGTGGATTCATGGTTAAGTGAAGCCATTGTTTGCCGATGGGGCGTTTTTGGCAAAAACTGGGAATAAGTGCCAGTTTTCAGCAAAAAATGTCACTTGTGGTCATGTGACTGCAGAATGCTGCAAAGAACTGTAAATGTGGGCTGGTTGCCAAGCATCCAAAATGCAGTCACGTGATTGGGGGGGTAGACTTTGTACCTTTTGGGGTGTTGTAACTTCAAATGGTTGCTATGCAACCAGTCCTAACCAATGTTCCCTGTAAAATTAGAAAATGGCGCCCGGCAGTTAAAAACGGCGCCCGGCAGTTAAAAACTGCCGTGCGGCCCCCTTTCATGTGTGCGGCCATGCAGGCGCGCAGCCTCTGCAATTAGAAAACGCCGGGCAGAAGTTAGAAACCTCCGTGCGGCGTTCTCCCATCGCGGCCGCGCACCTTAGAGAGAACAGTGGTCCTAACTTGAGGACTACCTGTAGCTGCTCCTGGTCAAATCTTCTGCTCCGTTTCCCTCAAGAACTGAACAATCCTTTATTTATGGCTGCCCTTTTTCTCTTAGCTTTTCTCCATTTAGGGCAAAACTTCTAAAATATCTTTCCTTCATCCCTCCCCTCTGCAAAAGTAGTCATATATTCCCTTTTGGTATAAATGCAGAGGTGGGTTCCTCCCGGTTCGGACCGGTTCGCCTGAACCAGTAGCAACTCATTGGTGATGTCACGATGACATCACAGAACCGGTTTGGTCGCTGCCAGTCCATGGGCACCGCCATCTCTTTTTTTTTTTTTGAATTTTTATTTATTTTCTGTGCAGAAGCTGAGTTTCCAGCACTGTGCATCTTGTCTGCCATCTTGTTTTCAGCTTTTATTATTATTATTTTCTGATTTTTCGGCACTGCGCTGCGCGGGAGGAAGCAAACCATCATCGAGGTAAGTTAGAACCCACCCTATCAACGCTATTGATTTTTGACCAACTCCCTCACTTGCTAATGTTATTTTCCCTGGGTTTTGCTGCTTTATACCCTGATTCTAATGCCACTGATCTGTTAACACCCCCAATTTAATATATAACTCTAATTCCCCTGATGTCTGATTTCAACTTGCTTATTTAATGATACCATTATTTTTCATAATCTTATCTGGTCTTTGATATGCCCAATCTTCCTTATGCCCTCGCCTAGGGCGGTCATCACAAAATCCCTCTTTTGTATTGCATGTATGGAGAAGAACTTGAAAGAGATTGGGGGGAAATATGAGTGTAGTAAACATGCCTTAATAGTTCAGGAAAAACTCTTGGTTAACCCAAGTAGCACCAGAAGATCAGTATCACAGAATAACACCGCTGGAAGGGACCTTGGATATCATCTAGTCCAATCCCCTGCTCTGCTTTTCCCTGTCCTAAATGGAGTCTGAATTTTAGCAGACCAACTGAAATCTACCATGTGACTGATGTCAAATAACCATTTAGGAATGGAAGCATAACTAGGTATTCAAGGAGGAATCATAGCACCAAGAGATGGAGCAGAAGATGGAGTCCAAACCCCTAGGAAAGAGAGACCCTTGACTCCAGTTACTTGAAGTGATAAGTTCTTTTACTAAAAGATGCTGGCTGCAGTATACTCAGAACGGAATTTCCTGCGCGAGAGCATAGAGACTTTTCCCACTGATCCATCCCATCCACCCTCCTTGCCAGTCCAATGCAGTCCAATGTGTTGGCATCTAGGTGTTTTGGGAATATCCGGTGTTTAATATAATATAATATAATATAATATATAATATATTATAATATATTATAATATATTATAATATATTATAATATAATAAATATTATAATATAACATAACATAACATAATATAATATAATATCAGAGTTGGAAGGGACCTTGGAGGTCTTCTAGTCCAACCCCCTGCTTAGGCAGGAAACCCTACACCACTTCAGACAAATGGTTATCCAACATCTTCTTAAAAACTTCCAGTATTGGAGCATTCACAACTTCTGGAGGCAAGCTGTTCCACGGATTAATTGTTCTAACCGTCAGGAAATTTCTCCTTAGTTCTAAGTTGCTTTTCTCCTTGATTAGTTTCCACCCATTGCTTCTTGTCCTACCCTCAGGTGCTTTGGAGAATAGCTTGACTCCCTCTTCTTTGTGGCAGCCCCTGAGATATTGGAACACTGCTATAATGTCTCCCCTAGTCCTTCTTTTCATTAAACTAGACATATCCAGTTCCTGCAACCGTTCTTTATATGTTTTAGCCTCCAGTCCCCTAATCATCTTTGTTGCTCTTCTCTTCACTCTTTCTAGAGTCTCCAAATCCTTTTTACATCTTGTCGGCCAAAACTGAATGCAGTATTCCAAGTGTGGCCTTACCAAGGCATTATAAAGTGGTATTAACACTTCACATGATCTTGAGTCTATCCCTCTGTTTATGCAGCCTTAGAACTGTGTTGGCATTTTTGGCAGCTGCTGCACATTGCAAGGGTCTTCAAACGTGGCAAGTTTAAGACTTGTGGACTTCAATTCCCATTCCTGAGCTAGCATGATTGGAGGAGGAATTCTGGGAGTTGAAGTCCACAAGTCTTAAAGCTGTGAAGTTTGAAGTTTAGGGCGGGGGCGTGTGCGTATGAATGTATGGACATGGTTTCAGCTAAAGTGCTCTGCATTGTTATAAAGGAAACATTATTGTTCTTTCTTGCAGAAAAATGTCAAAGCCAAAAAGTGTAAAAAGTGTACATGGTTGTCAAAAGTATACATGGTTGTAAAAAGTATTCTGCTATACTGGTATTTTGTTAAATAATATATTACTACACCATTTGATTCAGAATACTTTTTTCCTTGTTTTCCTCCTCTAAAATCTAGGTGCGTCTTATACTCCGAAAAATACGGTATGTTCCTGCCATTTGATCTGATATCAATCTTCTTCCTCTTCCTATCATGCAATCCAGGGCTTGGCACATATCTACACCTTTTATCTGTGTAAACTCCTTTCCGTGCAACACCAGGGGGCCAAGTAGCCAATTGTGAGAACAAAGGAAGAGATAATGCAATTAAGGCTAATTGACGAGGCCTCTATCCTTTTGCAAGGCAATAAATAATACACAAACCCAAACTAAGAGGCCAGAATTGGGGATTTAACTCTAACGTTTCTAACTGTATAAAAGGACTCATACGTTTAGATTTAGATTTATTATTAGAGTTGGAAGGGACCTTGTAGGTCATCTAGTCCAACCCCCTGCTCAAGCAGGAGTTCCTACACCATTTGAGGCAGATGGCAGTCCAGTCTCCCCTTGAAGGTCGCAAGTGTTGGGGCTCTCACAACCTCCGCTGGCAAGCTGTTCCACTGGTTGATCCCTCTCACCATCAGAAAGTTTCTCCTCACTTCCAGGTTGAATCTCTCCTTGGTCAGCTTCCATCCATTATTCCTTGTTTGGCTTTCTAGTGCCATAGAGAACAGCCTGACCCCCTCCTCTCTGTGGTATCCCCTCAAGTATTGGAACACTGCTATCATGTCACCCCTGGTCCTTCTCTTCGCCAGACTGGCCAAGCTCAGTTCCTGCAACCGCTCTTTGTATGTTTTATTTTCCAGACCCTTTATCATCCTGGTTGCTCTCTTCTGCACTTTCTCTAGGGTTTCTTCTTAGGGTTACGTTCTCTGAAGTCTGTGGCTCTTTCTTGTATGTCTCTAGTATGTGTTTGGAACTGCTGATCACCCGGTCTTTAACCTTGATCAAGATTAAATGCTGATTGTTATTCAAGCCTCTGTTTAAGTCTCCTTTATGGCTCATTGTGACTTAAGCGTATTATCAGACCTTACAACATATTGGAAGAAGCTTTTTTTTGTTATTTTTGTTATTTTTTTACTTTTGTCACAAGCCTTTGTGAGCCTTAGTTTTCCTCACTTCATCTTTACAGGCTCGGGCTATTTGCTGATATTCTGCCTTAGTTATTTGCCCCTGTTTCCACTTTTTATACTTGTCCTTGTTTAGAGCAATTGACATTTCTTTCTCACTGTCTACGGTATCTCGGTGTCTTTGAAAGCTGGCATGAACTGCTTCAAAGCATCCCTGGCCTTCCTCAACTG
This sequence comes from Diadophis punctatus similis, assembly GCA_023053685.1. Taxonomy (NCBI): domain Eukaryota; kingdom Metazoa; phylum Chordata; class Lepidosauria; order Squamata; family Dipsadidae; genus Diadophis; species Diadophis punctatus. Next base: position 250,944,757 of record JALIGW010000002.1, read on the forward strand.
TCATTTCCCCCCTCCCTATTTCCCATCACATACTAACACAGGTTTATTGCCTGTTTATTCATCCCCCTCCCCAGCCTTTGATGATAGGATGCTGGCCAGGTACCAAACTAAAGATGGCAGACCTGACACAGCCAAAGCAGCATTTTAGCTGTTGGACCACACTTTAAGGATGTTCCGTATGGCTGAAGTGTTTTTTGCCATCTTTTGAGTTGGTGGGAAAGGGTACCAGCATGACATTTGCTGCCCTGTTGCCAATCCTTTGACTGCCTCTGTTATTGTTCCCAGTTGTCCCTTCCAATATCATGGATGTAAGATCATTACTAGAGCTGATCACTTCAGCCTCTCCCTCCTTTGTTGGCCAAGGATGAGCTGAATACAACTTCAGATATGGAGGGGTGACAAAATGACTTGAGAGAGAGAGAGAAGGAATAGCCAAGACCAAGGCAACAATTAGATAAAAGAAACACAAGTTGGAACAGAAATATAACATACACAGCCCTCTTCAAACAAGCTCTTCTCTAGTATACATAAATATAAAATTTAGATTACAAAATTCTGTTGTGACTAGGAGTGACATCAATAGTGGGTTCTGAATTAGTTTGCTACTGGTTTGTGCGTGTGCTCTCGCGCATGCGCAGAAGCATCCCGGGCGGGTGGGCGGAGCCTCCCACTGCCGCTGCTACCGGTTCTAAGAACTGGTCCGAACTGGGAGCAACCCACCACTGGGTGACATGATAGCCATGTTCCAATATCTCAGGGGCTGCCACAAAGAAGAGGTCGACTTGTTCTCCAAAGCACCTGAGGGCAGGACAAGAAGCAATGGATGGAAACTAATCAAGGAGAGAAGCAACCTAGAAACAAGGAGAAATTTCCCGTCAGTGAGAACAATAATGAGTGGAACAGCTTTGTCTCCAGAAGTTGTAGATGCTCCATCACTGGAAGTTTTCAGAAAGAGATTGGGCAGCCATTTGTCCGGAATGACATAGAGTCTCTGTTAAAATATTTCATTTAGTACCTGGAACAGTAAAATGTACAATAGGCCAGAACACACAGTTGTAGGTGATTGATTGGAGAATGCTGGCTCCTGCATGAGGCAATCTGCATTATGATTGATTGCTGTGGATGTAAACAGGGCGGTTCCTTCCCCCCCCCCCCGCCTTTTTCTGCTGTGTGCTCTGTATGCGGTTTGGATTTACCTCAGGATGTTCCTGTGTTCCTGACTATCTTGTCTGCTGCAAATATAAATGTTAACTATACAGGTAGTCCTCGAGATACAGCCATAATTGAGCCCAAAATTGAGGTTGCTAAGTGAGAAATTTGTTAATAGCAATAGTCCTTACTTACGGTCACAATTGGATCAGGTATTTTCAGATATAAAATTTTGCATAGTGTGCATTTGGGGATTAACATAATAACTGACTTTTTCCTTTTCCTGAAGCAAAGCTAAAGTGAGAAATCTGATTTGGTTTTCTGAGAATTGTAGAGGGGGGGGAAGAAATCCAATGAAGTTCAGGTAGTCCTCGACTTACAACAGTTCATTTAGTGACCATTCAAAGTTACAATGACACTGAAGAAAGTGACTTATGACTATTTTTTACACCTACGACCATTGCAGCATCCCCACGGTCACATGATCAAAATTCAGACACATGTTGTCAATGCGCTCATATTTATGACCAGTTGCAGTGACCCGGGGTCATGTGACTGTATTTTGCAATCTTCTGACAAGCAAAGTCAATGGGGAAATCAGAGTCACTTGACAACCGTCTTACCAACTTCGCAACTGCGGTGATTTGCGTAACAACTGCGGCAAGGAAGGTTGTAAAATGAGGCAAAATTACCGTAACTGTTTCACTTAGCAACAGACATTTTGGACTCAATTGTAGTAGTAACCAGAGGACTACCTTGCCACTAGATGATGGTTCCTGAAATTCCATTTTCTTATGCTCTGCTATTGTCAAGCACTGGAGATTCAGGCAGTTCAATTGAGTATTAAGATTTATTGCAAGTTAATTATACATTAAAGAAATCCGTTGCATACAAGGAAAATCAGTATAAAATGTTCTATCGGTGGCACTTATCCCCAGCAAGACTTGCAAAAATATATTCCAATTTAAGCTCTAATTGCTGGAAATGTAAAAAAGCGCAAGGTACCTTCTTTCATGTATGGTGGCTTTGTCCAGAAATTAAAAAAATATTGGATTAAAATACAAAAATGGCTAAGTGAAATTACACAATGCAAAATACAATTGAAGCCTGAACTGTTTCTTCTGGGGATCATTAAAGGAAAATATTCTAAAAAGATTAAATATTTGATTATCCATATTACTACAGCAATGAGAATTGTACTCGCACACGCTTGGAAAATGTCCACTATACCGACAGAGGATGTAATAATCCGGAAAATTTTTGAATGTGCAGAAATGGACAAAGTGACTGTAGAATTAAATAATAAGGAAAACTCAGAATATTACTCAACTTGGGAAAACTGGTATCAATGGATAGAAAATAAAAATAGGAAATATATAGATCAAAATAAGACATACATTGTATTTACAGTACATATGTTTGATCAAATAGGAATATCTGAGAATATAAGAATAGAGTTAAGATTTGTGTACTGTCATAACGATGTTGAATTGTTCAATTATTATGGATGTATTTATGTCACAGAAGTATTTGTACATTTTAAATTTTAATAAAGGTTTTTTGAAAAAAAAAAGATTTATTGAAAATTTAAGCTCTCTGCAAGAATCTGACCAACTAGTGGTCAAGTGAAATGAGTAAGAAAGATAAGAAAGGCATTCAAGGTGGGCTGGACCTGGATCTCTTGCGGGCACGCAGGGATTCATGACTTATGACACGTTTGACCTCTCTCTCGGACTCAGCCTGGTCATCTCCTACAGTAATTAAAGAAATCAACATTTTTGAAAACTGCCCAATATGTTTCAGACAACCTTCCATTGATCTGGGTTTGACATCGGTATTTTTATTTTACACTTTTATGGCGTTCTTGTAGTTTGCACTGAAGATGCATATTGTAATTGTTTTTTTTTTTTGTGGTAAGGGTCAGCCATTGAGACAGTACCATGGATGTTTAAATTGCATTATTTATTTTGTCTAAGCTGTCCAGAGACTGTTTGTGGCAGGATTAAAAAATATGTGTAAAAAAAGTTGTTAAGACTCTAGAAAGCGGGCAGAGAAGGGCAAGAAAGATGGTTAGAGGGATGAAGGCTAAGCATGAATGGTTGCAGGAACTAGGTATGTCTAGTTTAATGAAAAGAAGGATTAGGGTTGACATGATAGCAGTGTTACAATATATCAATATATCAATATATATATTATATATATATATATATATAAAATAAAAACTATATCAAAATATGATATATAATCAAAATATGAGCCAGCAGTATGCAGCAGCAGCCAAAAAGGCCAACGCAGTCCTGAGCTGCATAAATAGAGGGATACAATCAAGGACCAGAGAGGTACTAGTATCACTCTATAAACTTATAAAGCCTTGGTCAGACCACACTACATCCAGTTTTGGTCACCACACTACAAAAAAGACATTGAAACTCTAGAGAAAATGCAGAAGAGAGCAACCAGGATGATAAAGGATCTGGAAAATAAAACATACAAAGAGCGGTTGCAGGAACTGAGCTTGGCCAGTCTGGTGAAGAGAAGGACCAGGGGTGACATGATAGCAGAGTTCCAATACTTGAGAGGATGCCACAGAGAGGAGGGGGTCAGGCTGTTCTCTATGGCACCAGAAAGCCAAACAAGGAATAATGGATGGAAGCTGACCAAGGAGAGATTCAACTTGGAAGTGAGGAGAAACTTTCTGACGGAGAGAGCGATCAACCAGTGGAACAGCTTGCCAGCAGAGGTTGTGAGAGCCCCAACACTTGCGACCTTCAAGGGGAGACTGGACTGCCATCTATCTCAAATGGTGTAGGAACTCCTGCTTGAGCAGGGGGTTGGACTAGATGACCTACAAGGTACCTTCCAACTCTAATAATAAATCTAAAAAAAAAAATCTAAGGGGCTGCCAGAGAGAAGAGGGGGTCAATTCTATTATCCAAAGCACCTGAAGGCAGGACAAGAAACAATAAATGAAAACTAATCAAGGAGAGAAGCAGCCAAGAACTAAGGAGAAATTTCCTAACATTGAGAACAATTAACCAGTGGAACAACTTGGCCTCCAGAATTTGTGAATGCTCCATCACTGGAGGTTTTTTTAAGAAGAGATTGGACAGCCATTTGTCTGAAATGGTATAGAGTTTCCTGCCTGAGGTAGAGGTGGAAGTGGAGATGGAGATGGAGGTGGAGATACCCCCAAAACTTTACCTCACCCGATTCATAAGAGGTCACTAAGGGGCGTGCATAAGTGCACCAGCGTGCCTACCGTCCCTGTCCTAATGTTCCCTCTTATCAGTACTCATTTTATGTATATAAACAATGTTATATCTATGTATATTACCAACACGTACTTGACAAAAATAAATAAATGAATAAAATAAAAGTCACTAGAAGATCTCCAAGGTCCTTTCCAAATCTGTCATTATTATTATTATTAAAAGACATTCAACTGATCAGTCCAGCCTTCCATTTCCCAGTGGCAGAGGACCACCACCTGCCAAGAAAGGCTCAAAAATGACAGAGTTAAACAGGGACGTCAATTAGGACCTTGGACACCAACCCCTCACCACCCCGATGGGGAGAATTTCTGCAAAACAATAAATTACAGTGTGGAAATACTGTGTCACTTCTGATAAGCTACAAGGCAAAATTCTGGAATGCATCCATCAGTATCAAAAACCACGAACAAATAAAATAGAAAACCAAGTGGAATGAACTGGAAAAGTTGAGGCGTGCAGCTAAGGATTTCCATCAGTCAGCTGATGTGTCTTAGCTCTTCTACAGGTAGTCCTTGATTTGCAACCATTCATTTAGTGTCCATTCGAAGTTACAGTCCCACTGAAAAAAGTGCTTTATGACCGTTTTTTACATTTACGATGGTTGCAGAATCCCAGTGGTCATGTGATCAAAGTTGAGAGACTTGGCAATGGGCTCATATTTATGATAGTTGCAGTGTCCGGGATCATGTGATCTATCTTTTGTGACCTGACAAGCAAAGTCAATGAGGAAGCCAGATTCACTTAAAAGCCATGTTATAAAAAAAAAAAACCCATGTTACTAACAACTGCAGCGGTTCACTTAACAACTGTGGCAAGAAAGGTTGTAAAATGAGGCAAAACTCACTTAATAAATGTTTTCACTTAGCAACAGAAATGCTGGGCTCAATTGTAGTCGTAACTCGGGGACTACCTATAGACAAGAGATGCCTTCCTTGCCACTAGAGGATGCCAGAATCACTTAACAACTGGGTTGCTAACTTAACAATTGCAGTGATTCACTTAACAACTGTGTGAAGAAAGGTCGTAAAATGGGGCTGACCCACAAGTGTTTTGCTTATCACCAGAAATGTTGAACTCCATTGTGGTTCTAAGTTGAGGACCACCTATACTAGAAATATAATGGGTGCAAATACCTGTTTCTTTTTCAGATGTCTCTGGAAATTCTCAGTCATGGTTGTCCCAAATGTCCTTTTTTTCAAAAGACAACTGGACTTTTTCCTTGAAGACGTTTCTTGGATGTAGAAGCGAAAGTCTTCAAGGGAAAACAAAAGTCCAGTTGCCTTTTGGGAAAAAAAGCACCTTTGAGGACTTTTCCAGATGGGTTCAGAGATGGGCTTCAGCCAGGGGTGGGTTCTAACTTACCTCGCTGCCGGTTCGCTTCCTCCCACGCCACGTGGCCGTGCCTTGTGGGCACGCACGTGCGCATGCGCAGTGGCAAATAATAATAATAATAATAATTTTTAAAAAGCCAGAAACAAGATGGCAATGCATGCGCAGTGCCGGAAACTCGGCTTCTGCGCATGTGCAGAAGAAAAAAACCCCGGGGAAAAATCGGCCCCCCCAAAAAATCCCCAAAAAATATTCAAAATTTTTTTTAAAAAAAGATGGCGGCGCCCACGGACCGGCACTGACCGAACCGGTTCTATGATGTCATTGTGACATCACCAGCGATTTGCTACCGGTTCGGGCAAACCGGTTCAAACCGGGAGGAACCCACCTCTGGTTTCAGCAGGTTCTGACCAGTTCTGGAGAACCGGTAGCGGAAATTTTGAATAGTTCGGAGAACCGGTAAATACCACCTCTGACTGGCCCCGCCCCCATCTATTCTCTGCCTCCCGAGTCCCAGCTGATCGGGAGGGAATGGAGATTTTACAGTATCCTTCCCCTGCCATGCCCACCAAGCCACATCCACCAAGCCACGCCCACAGAACCGGTAATAAAAAAAATTGAAACCCACCACTGGATGGGTTGCATTACCATCTGCCCACTGTCCAGCCAGTATGTTTAATGGAGAGGGATGTGTTTAATCTTAATAACCCCTGGCTTGCAATGGGGAGGCCCATTCATTGCACAGGGCCTGTGGTGTTTATTTTGAGGGGGGACAGCTCTTGAAAAAGAAGTGGGGGAAGCGGAAAAAGAACACCCAATCTTCTTTTTTGACAACATGGATCTTATCCTTCGGAGGTTCCGCAAAACATGTTCTCTTTGTTTGGACTAGAAGATTTCCAAGGTCCCTTCCATCTCTGTTATTCTTTCTTATCAGGGGGAAAAAAGAGGTTCTCAAACCATAAATCTGTCCCATCTCAAGGAAGGGGGCCCGGGCTGGCCTCCATGTTGACAGTTACATGAGGTCAGGGTAAGGAAGAAAAAAACACCACAATTTTTCTGACGGAGATCTGGTGCCCCCCCCCTGCGGTTGTGGAGAGGTAGATTAAGGAAGGACGTGTGGGTGGCTTTGAGGAGGGGCAGTCTCTCCTCTCCTCCTCCTCCCCTACCCATACGTTGAATGGGCTTGCCCTTAAATGCAAGGAGCCTCACCTGGCTGATTTAACAATGCTCTGGGCTGGACTCTTAGTCTTGGTTTTCCTGGCTGTGGCCCTCCTGTGGTGGTTTCAGGGTGGACTGAGATGGAGGAAGCAGCCGTGGGAGCTCCCGGGGCCTTCACCTTGGCCCTTAGTGGGGAATCTCCACCACTTGCTGCATGCCGACCTGCCAGTCCACTTCCTCCAGTTAGCCCAGCATTATGGACCCATCTACCGCCTCCAGTGTGGGAAGAAAGGTAGTTCTTGAGTGTGTTCGGAGGGAGAGGGCAGAACTGTGATTTGGGGGATGCTAGGGGTAAATGGGGAGGCACTGGGGGAAATTCAGTTAAAACCTATGTATTCGTGGAGATTTTAGCCTTCCCAAAAATAGTGGCATCGTGTTCCTGAGGCTGTTTTGTTCTGTTCTGTTTTTGTTTGCTGCCTGGGCTTCCGTGTTTGTTTCCCTGCAATTTTGGTTTTTAGTTTTCTTCTTAGGTTTTTAAAGTCTTTGCAGCCCACCATTTTACAACAGGCTTTAAATGAGAAAACAGGACGGATTTCCAGATATTTCCTCCCTTGTTAGAATCAGATTAGAGCTGGAAGGGACCTTGGAGGTCTTCTAGCCCAACCTTAGCTAGAAGCAGGAAACTCTATACCATTTCAGACAAGTGACTGTCCAATCTTTTCTTAAAAACCCCCAGGGATGGAGCACGCATTCCGTAAATAAGAATTTTCCAGAGTGGTGAAGTCTTTGTCTCCTTTTTTAATTTTTATTTATTTATTTATTAAATTTGGGTGCCGCCTGTGTCGCTAGCCAAAGCGAGTCTGGGCGGCTTATAATCTAGAAAAAATATAGCTATAAAATAGAAATATAAAAAGAATTATAAATACTTTTGCTCTGGATGAAGAACTGGATGACTTGGAGCTGTCACCAGAATCATTTGTCATTTTTAGAAGTTATCTTTTAGAGCTTAGAAGATAGAAGTTAAGGATAAAAGTTACCTTTAGACGAGAAGAGAGGGAAACACGGTTGAAAAATTGTGGGGTGTATAAAAGCAAGCTAGGGGGTAAATTGTGAGGAAGCAGATTTCACCTAAACATGGAGAGAAACTTCCTAAAAATCTAAGAATGACTGACTAGTTCCTTTACTGGAGCTATTTAGAGAATGTGGAGTCAGTGTTCTGAGCTGGCCTGTTTGACCGTACAACAGCTTTTATCTCAATGGGAGCAGGAAGGCCTCTTTGATGCTGTGTTTTCAGTAACTAGAAGTACTTTTGATTAAAATTACTAGTTCTTTAAATTAATGAAGCAAATTCTCCATGAGCAATGTGGATTCTGGTGAGAACCAGTTCTGTATACAGATTTGAACTTTAATAACTTGCAAATTCATTATCCTTCCTTCCTGCCTGCCTGCCTGCCTGCCTCCCCCTTCTTTCTTTCTTTCTTTCTTTCTTTCTTTCTTTCTTTCTTTCTTTCTTTCTTTCTTTCTTTCTTTCTTTCTTTCTTTCTTTCTTTCTTTCTTTCTCTTCTTTCTTTCTTTCCTTCCTTCCTTCTTTCTCTCTCTCTCTCTCTCTCGCTTTCTTTCTTTCTTTCTTTCTTTCTTTCTTTCTTTCTTTCTTTCTTTCTTTCTTTCTTTCTTTCTTTCTTTTGCTTGCTTTTCCTTCCTTCCCTTCCCTCCCTCCCTCCCTCCCTCCCTTTCTTTCTTTCTTTCTTTCTTTCTTTCTTTCTTTCTTTCTTTTTTTCTTCCTCCCTCCCTCCCTCTTTCTTTCTTTCTTTCTTTCTTTCTTTCTTTCTTTCTTTCTTTCTTTCTTCCTTTCTTCCTTCCTTTCTTTCTTTCTTTTTTTCTGTCTTCCTTCCTTACATCTTTCTTTCTTTCTTTCTTTCTCTTTTTTTCTTTCTTTCTCTTTTTTCTTTCTTTCTTTCTTTCTTTCTCTTCTCTTCTTTCTTTCTTTCTTTCTTTCTTTCTCTTTTTTTCTTTCTTTCTCTTTTTTCTTTCTTTCTTTCTTTCTCTTCTCTTCTTTCTTTTTTTCTTTCTTGCTGGCTTGCTCTTTCTTTCTTTCTTTCTTTCTTTCTTTCTTTCTTTCTTTCTTTCTTTCTTTCTTTCTTTCGCTTGCTTGCTTGCTTTTCCTTCCTTCCTTCCCTCCCTCCCTCCCTCTTTTCGTTTCTTTTCTTTTCTTTTCTTTCTTCTGTTGTTAACTGGCTTCCCCATTGACTTCTTTGCTTGTCAGAAGGTTGCAAAAAGGGATCCCATGACCCCGGGACACTGCAGCTATCATAAATACATGCCACTTGCCAAGTTTCTGAATTTTAATCATGTGACCACGGGGGATGCTGCAATGGTCATGTGAAAAATAGTCGTAAGTCATTTTTTTTCAGTGCCGTTGTAACTTTGAACGAATGGTTATAAGTCGAGGACTTCCTGTACTAACAGAAAAAGTCTGTTCTAAGACTGAGCTAATTGATGTTTGAGAGTTTTGAGGACTACCTTTGAAAATACATTGTTTTTTTTTAAATTGCTCTTCTTTTTCCGTCTTTCCCTTGCTCAGTTGTGGTAGTGCTGAACAGCTCCGAATTAATTCGGGAGGCTTTGATGCGAAAATGGTCTGACTTCGCTGGACGGCCTCATAACTTTCTGGGTAAAATGATTTTTTGGATTGTTGATGATTCTGGTAATGAACTCAGATCAAATCATGGCTTGAGAGCCATTTTGTTAGCTAACTCCAGTGAGAGGAAGGATCACACATTGCACAGAAATAGGATTGGCTTGATTGTGGAAAAAGAACCTGCACATTACAAGCCACCGTGGCTGGATTCACACCACATAGGTAGTCCTCGACTTACAACAGTAATTGAGATCCGAATTATGATTGTAAGTCATGGCAGCCATTAAATGGGTCATTGTTTGCAGCAGTTTTTAAGTGAACTTTTTTTCCCCCAATACGTGTTTTTTTGCTGGAAACTGGAAGTAAACACCAGAAGCTGGCAAAAAATGTCAAAAATCGTGGTCCTATAACTGTGGGATGCTGCCAATAGCCGTAAATGCCAGTTTGATTTAGTGATTAAGGCACCGGGCTAGAAAGCAGGGGATGATGAGTTCAAGTCATGCCTTAGTTATAAAAGACAACTGGGTGACTTGGACCAGGCACTCTGTCTCAACGCAACCCACCTCACAGGGTTGTTGTTGTTGTTGTGGGAAAAATAGGAGAAAGAAGATGTATTGGATACGCTAGCCCAGGGGCGGGTTTCACTTACCTTCGCCACCGGTTCGCATCGCCACGTTTCGCATGATTTCACTTCCGCGCATGCTCAGAAGGTGGATTCAGCCCGAAACACAGCTGAGGAGCTCATCAGCTGTGCTTCGGATGAAGAAATAAAGGTCAGTATTAACCTGGGGGCAGGCGGGAGGGCTTTTTTCAAAGCACAGAAAGCTGTGAAGCCATCCAAACACAGGAAAATCAGCCGAAAAATCAGAAAAAAAGATGGCGGCGAGTACGGACCGGCACAGAAAGAACCGGATCCGTGACGCGGGTCGCTAACGGTTCGGGCGATCTGGTCCGGACTGGGAGGAACCCACCCCTGCCCAGGGGTGTCAAACTGGTGGCCCACGGGCCAGACGTGTCACACCCAGGCCATGCCCACCCCAGCTCCATGAAAGGAAAAAAAGACATGATACATCACATGATGGCAACATGACGCCACGAGTTTGACACCTGTGTGTTAGCTGCTTGAGTTATTTGTGGAAAATGATAAAGGTGGGATATAAATAAATAATAATAAATAAATATGAGCCGGTTTCCAAGTGCCCAAAACATGATCACATGACTGGGGGATATGTATGTGTGTGTGTGTGGCTGTCAGGAACTCCAGAACCGAGTCGCAAACAGCTTTGGGGAGTCTGTTGTAACGGAACCGTCACCAAGAGATTCTTTGTAAAGTGAGGAGTACCTGTACAGGTACTCAGGATCACCCAACTACCCAGCTCCAACCCTGGGGGAGGTTTGAAACTTTTCCAAAAGGCTGACATAGGCTAACAAAGTTGGGACATCCAATCTTGTAAAAAAGAAAAGCTTTCGCCTCTCCAGTCAAGTCTAACTTTAGGGGATGATGCTCTTCTCCATCTCTTAGCCAAGGGAGTCAGCATTATCTGAAGACATTTCTGTGTATAGCATGGTTATATGTTACCTTCTGTTACCTTTTTATGTACACTGAGAGCATATGCACCAAAGACAAATTCCTTGTGTGTCCAAAGACACTTGGCCAATAAAGAATTCTATTCTATTCTATTCTATTCTATTCTATTCTATTCTATTCTATTCTATTCTATTCTATTCTATTCTATTCCATTCCATTCCATTCCATTCCATTCCATTCCATTCCATTATTCTATTCTATTCTATTCTATTCTATTCTATTCTATTCTATTCTATTCTATTCCATTCCATTCCATTCCATTCCATTCCATTCCATTCCATTCCATTCTATTCCCACTGAAATGGTACCTATTTATCTACTCGCATTTGCATGCTTTTGAACTGCTAGGTTGGCAGGATCCGGAGCAAGTAATGAGAACTCACCCCGTCGTGTAGTACTTGAGTCTCAAACTGCCAACCTTCAGGTCCACAAGCCCAGCATCTTAACTACTAGGCCACCCCATCCAATCTTGGGGAGAACATACTATTCTTACCCCCTTCGCTTGAGGATGCCCAATCAATATCAGCAGAGTTTGAGAGGAGGATTTTCCCCAAGCTTTGGGGATCTGTTACCTTCTGTAGCCAGAGTGAAGACCTTTTGCCCTTTCTGTACATCTTTCTCCTTGAAGGCTATTTCTAACCTCTCCTTCCTACCTCTCTTCTCCAGCCCACTTGATTTCTAAGGGAGGCAAAGACCTCTCGCTGGGGAACTACACGCCGACGTGGCGCTTGCAACGCAAACTCGCCCACGTGGCCTTCCAGCGTTGCCTGCGAGGAGACATGGAGAAGATCGTGCAGGACCAGGCTCAACACCTCTCCAAGGTGACCTTGAAAAGGGAAGAGGAAGTCCATGCATCTGAAAGCTGAGGCCGAAGATGCTGGTGTAGAATCTACTTTTTAATTTTTTAAAAAATGGGGAAAGGGTGTAAAAATGCATTCATTCTCAATTTTTTTGCATGTAATGTACCTACAGTGACCATACCAAGGGGGGTTCCTGCCGGTACGCCCTTACCTGTTGGTCGCCGCAGAACCAAAGAAGCCGGTGGCGTTCGCGGCGCGGGGCTTCCCCCGCCCGCTTTCCCCCGCCCGCCTAGACGCCGCCATTTGCGTTCTTTTGTCCTCTGCGTATGCGCAAAGCGTTCTGCTTGCACAGAGGGCAAAAGAATGCAAATGGCAGCGTCTGGGAGGGGGAAGCGGGTGGGGGAATCCCCGCACCGCGAACACCACCGGCTTCTTCGGCTCTGCGGCAACCAACAGGTAAGAGCGTACCAGCAGGAACCCACCTCTGGACCATATGTCCTTAATTATGCAGGAAGTCCTCGCTTAACAACTAATTGTTTTACAACAGGGGTGTCAAACTCAAGGCCCGTTGAGATGCTTAGATCTGGCCCGCGGGGCTACCCTGGAAATAGTGAAGGCCTGGCCTGCGGTGCCTCTGCTAGCAAAAATGGAGCTGAAGAGGGCTGTGCGCGGACCGGGCTTTGTGGACCAGCAGGGGTGGGGTGTGGGGTGGGGAGAGTGGGATGGTTCCTCGCAAGTGGACAGTAAGCACACGCAGCTTCATTTGCGCGAGCTGCATGCTCAAGCACCTTCCACTCACTTAAATGGAGTGCAGGCCTGCACACTCGCCCGCTGCTGGCGCACCGGGGGTGAGTTGCTCACTTACCCAGACCGGTGCGCTGCTCCGCAGTCCTTCATGCTTTGTGCGCGCGCCCCCTCGTGCGATTTTGCTTCTGTGCATGTGTGGAAGCAAAATCTCGTGAGGGGACGTGCGCGCACGTGAGATTTTGGCGTGATTTTACTTCCACGCATGCGCAGAAGCAAAATCTCACCGAAATCTCTCTCTCGCGGGCGTCCCCTCGTGAGATTTCGGCACGATTTTGCTTCCGCGCATGCGCGGAAGCAAAATTGCCCAAAAATTCACAAAAAAGACATGGCGACGCGCGCGACTGCCCGGTGGAGACGGTACCGGAGCAGTCGTGCACAAATTGGGTTCTCGGCGGGTCCCTACCGGAGCTACGCACTGGACCGCACCGGTAGGAACCCACCCCTGTGGCGCATGTGACAATGCGCACGCTCACTGGCCATTTCCGCAGGCCGGTTGAAAACCCCTCACTGCCTACTAGTGTGCCGCGGCCCACAAGTTGTGGACCCCTGATCTAAGGCATATTTCTCTTTTGTGATTCTTCGACAGGTTTTCCACAGTTACAATGGACAACCTGTGGATGTGGCACACGCCTTTTCTCTGCACGCTTGTGCAGTCATCTCCAACTTGATATTTGGGGCAGCGGTGAGTCTTCCGACCTGCTGTGTAATTGCTCTGCTTTCCCGTGGATTGTCTCCTCCAAGCTACCTCTGTCTTTTCCTCCATCGTAGGACATTTCCACCATCGAAGAAATGCATAACTGCATGATCGAGCTGGTTGAAAATTGGAGCTCTGCTTCTGTCCAGATTCTTGATTTTCTTCCCATCTTCAGGGTGAGACTTGGTCGGGAGGGCTTTTTGAGGTGCCTTCGGGGTCAGACTTGCAGATCAAAAACTGACATGCAACATCTTAGATCTGAGCCAGAGGCATTTCCTGGGAAAGAGTAAAAAAAAGCCAAGGTGGCACCACAATAAGGTGACCAGATTTTAATATTTGTAAAGCAGGACACCATAGATGGGGGGGGGTTTCTAGGGGAGCAAGATGGGAGGGGTCCGTCTCTCTTATCCTGCAGCTTTGTGCACCCCCCCAAACACCCCCCCTTCATCGCAGCCAGGGGTGGGTTCCTACCGGTGCGGTCTTGCCTGTTCGTCGCCGCAGAGCCGAAGAAGCTGGTGGCGTTCGCGGCGCGGGGCTTCCCCCGCCCGCTTTCCCCGCCGGGATGCCGCCATTTGCGTTCTTTTGCCCTCTGCGCATGCGCAAAGTGTTCTGCTTGCGCAGAGGGCAAAAGAACGCAAATGGTGGCGTCTCGGCGGCCGGGGAAAGCGGGTGGGGGAAGCCCCACGCCGCGAACGCCACCAGCTTCTTCGGCTTTGCAGCGACGAACAGGCAAGACCGCCGCTGCCCCTCTCACTGCCCTCCCTCCCCGCCTGGCAGGAGGAGGCAGGCGAGGCAGGAAGCAGAGGGGTGTGCAGGGCAAATTCAACTTCAAAAAGCGGGACTTTTTTGAAACGACGCGGGACGCGGGACAAATGATTAAAAAGCGGGACTGTCCCGCCAAAAGCAGGACGTCTGGTCACCTTACACCACAAGCACATAAAAGAAGGCCTGCCACTTTTACATCCACATATAAAAAGAGGAAGTACTACTATGTACTTTATTGTACATCAGAGGTCTTCAAACTTGGCAACTTTAAGACTTGTGGACTTCAACTCCCAGAATTCTCCAGCCAGCTATGCTATGCTGGCTGGAGAATTCTGGGAGTTGAAGTCCACAAGTCTTAAAGTTGCCAAGTTTGAAGACCTCTGTTGTACATAGTAGTTTACTGTGTACAACTACTACGTACTTTATTGACCTTACCATGGATGATGTGACTGACAGACAGATAGGAAGGTCACAGGTGTTTTGTTTTGTTTTCATATTTGCAAGTAATAATCGTGGCCTAATTGAGCTTAGTACAGTATTTTTCAACCTTAGCCACTTTAAGATGGCTGGGGAAATCTGAGAGTTGAAGTCCAAACAACTTAAAGTTAAAAGTCCAAACAACTAGTGGCCAAGGTTGAGAAAGAGAGAATTAATATATTAGGCTGGCCTTGGACAGATTCGCATTCAACTCTACGTGTTCGGGATAGTCAACAAATGGTAGATTGCGGATGTTGTTCAAGGCTTTGCCTCCTTAATTTTCCGATGGACTATCAGGACAGATATCCACTCATAATGTTTTCGTCTCTGTCTCTGTCTAAATGAATGCATGCACGCACAGATGAATAGAGGTTTTCTTCGAGAGGGCTTAGATAAATGTTCCACTTTTTGATACCATAGGCTTCCATTATCTTTAGCAAACATGGGTCGGCAGAAAGTTAAATGTTTCACAAGTTTCCATCACATATGAAAGAAACTAGACTGGGAAGGATATCTTATTAGATTGTACTTCTGATGCTAATATATCGTGTGGCTTGCTAGAATGTCATAGATTGTTCATGCACATTCCAACTGCTGAAGGACAATGAGCAACTATTGAATGTTGGAAAATAGCCCAGTTCTATGCACACAAAAAATTTGGGGAAGAAGAGTTGTTGTTGTTGTTGTTGTTGTTGTTGTTGTTGTTGTTGTTGTTGTTGTTCTTCTTCTTCTTCTTCTTCTTCTTCTTCTTCTTCTTCTTCTTCTTCTTCTTCTTCTTCTTCTTCTTCTTCTTCTTCTTCTTCTTCTTCTTCTTCTTCTCCTTCTCTCCTCCTCCTCCTGTCCTGAACCTTCCATTCCATTCCTCTCCCCTCCCCTCCCCTCTCCCTCCCCTCCCCTCTCCTCTCTTCCTCTCCTCCCCTCTCCCCTTCCCTCCCCACTCCCCTCCTCCCTCTCCTCTCCTCTCCCCTCCTCTCTCCCCTCCCCTCTCCTCTCCCTCTCCTCTCCTCTCCTCTCTTCCTCTCCTCTCTTCCTCTCCTCCCCTCTCCCCTTCCCTCCCCACTCCCCTCCTCCCTCTCCTCTCCTCTCCCCTCCTCTCTCCCCTCCCCTCTCCTCTCCCTCTCCTCTCCTCTCTTCCTCTCCTCTCTTCCTCTCCTCTCCTCTCTTCCTCTCCTCTCTTCCTCTCCTCTCCTCTCCCCTCCCCTCTTCTCTCCTCCCCTCTCCCTCTCCTCTCCTCTCTTCCTCTCCTCTCCTCTCCTCTCTTCCTCTCCTCTCCTCTCCTCTCTTCCTCTCCTCTCCTCTCCCTCTTTTACTACTTTGGGTGTTAACAGAAATACAATATTCCTAAAATGTGAAAGGGGAATGGTCACGGAAGAAATTAGATTAGATTTGATTACTGTTAGAGTTGGAAGGGACCTTGTAGGTCATCTAGTCCAACCCCACGCTCAAAGCAGGAGTCCCTACACCATTTCGGATAAATGGCAGTCCAATCTCCTTTTGAAAGTCTCAAGTGTTGGAGCTCTCACAACCTCCGCAGGCAAGCTGTTCCACTGGTTGATCGCTCTCACTGTCAGAAAGTTCCTCCTTATTTCCAGGTTGAATCTCTCTTTGGTCAGTTTCCATCCATTATTCCTTGTCTGGCCTTTTGGTGCTTTGGAAAACAGCCTAATCCCCTTCTCTCTGTGCCAGCCCCTCAAGTATTGGAAAACTGTTATCATGTCACCCCTGGTCCTTCTCTTTGCCAGACTGGCCAAGCTCAGTTCCTGCAACCGCTCTTCGTATGTTTTAGTTTCCAGTCCCCTTATCATCTTTGTTGCTCTCCTCTGCACTTTCTCTAGAGCTTCAGTGTCTTTTTTATAGTGTGGTGACCAGAACTGGATGCAGTACTCTAGTTGTGGTCTAACTAAGGCTTTATAGAGTGGTATTAGTACCTCCCTAGTTCTAGATTGTATCCCTCTGTTAATACAACTCAGGATTGCATTGGCTTTTTTGGCTGCCACTGCACATTGCTGGCTCATATGTAGTTGGTTGTCCACCAAGACTCCTAGATCCCTCTCGCAGTTGCTGCTATTGAGTGTGGTTTCACCCAGTTTATATGCGTATCTTTGGTTTTTCTTACCTAGGTGTAGGATTTTACTTTTCTCTGCATTGAATTTCATTTTGTTTGATTGGGCCCAGTGTTCAAGTCTGTCGAGATCCATCTGGATCCTGAGCCTGTCCTCTGGGGTATTAGCTACTCCCGCCAGCTTGGTATCGTCTGCGAATTTGGTTAGTTCCCCTTCTATTCCCTCATCTAGGTCGTTTATGAAGATGTTAAAGTTAAAATGTGGGAGTCCTGAATGTTTGTCCTGAAACCAACTTCATTCAGATCCTCTGCTGTGCCCTAGGTGTTCCCCAACCCTACTCTGCGACATCTGCTTTCCTGTGTCAAAAACCGGGATGCCTTGATCCAAAGCCAGATGAAGAAACACCAGGTGAGAATATGGAGAATGGCTCCTACGCTAGGGTTATACAGGTAATCCTCGACTTACAACCATTCGTTTAGCAACTGTTCAAAATTGCAATGGCATTTTAAAAAGTGACTTACTACCAATCCTTGTACTTACGACCATGACAGGATCCCCACAGTGACACGATCACGATTCAGGTGCTTGGCAATTGCCACACATTTACGATGCTTGCAGCATCCTGCAGTCACGTGATCACCGTTGGTGACCTTCCCGGTTGGAAAGCAAAATCAATGGGGAAGCCGGCAGGAAGTCGCAGGTTGCAGTCACATAATGTCTCATTGAACAACAGTGGTGATTCATTCAACAACAGTGGCAGAAAAAGTTGTAAAATTGTGTGCGGCCGCTGAACGACCCCACTGTATAATGACAAATTTCCTGGTCCCTTTTGTGGTTGTAAGTTGAGGACTGTATAAGGTTACCCTTTTTTCATGGAGGATGGACAGACAAGAGGATGACACAGGAATAGAATCAAGGGTGAAATACTCGCTCTTACCTGTCGGTCGTCGCAGAGCTGATGGAGCCGGTGGCGGTCGCAGCGCGGGGCTACCCCCGCCCACTTCCCCCGCCCACCTGGATGCCGCCATTTGAGTTCTTTTGCCCTCTGTGCATGCGCAAAGTGTTCCATCAGCTCTGCGACGACCGGCAGATAAGAGCGAACTGGGAGAATTTCACCCCTGAATAGAATAGAGTAGAGTAGAGTAGAGTAGAGTAGAGTAGAGTAGAGTAGAGTAGAGTAGAGTAGAGTAGAGTAGAGTAGAGTAGAGTAGAGTAGAGTAGAGTAGAATATGGAATAGAATAGGATAGGATAGAATAGAATAGAATAGAATAGAATAGAATAGAATAGAATAGAATAGAATAGAATAGAATAGAATAGAATAGAATAGAATAGAATAGAATTCTTTATTGGCCAAGTGCGATTGGACACACAAGGAATTTGTCTTTGGTGCATATGCTCTCAGTGTACATTTATTTATTTCATTTTTATTTATTTATTTATTTTTGTCAAGTACGTGTTGGTAATATACATAGATATAACATTGTTTATATACATAAGATGAGTACTGATAAGAGGGAACATTAAGGACAGGGACGGTAGGCACGCTGGTGCACTTATGCACACCCCTACATAATCGAAAAGATACATTTGTCAAGAATCATAAGGTACAACACTTAATGATAGTTATAGGGTACAAATAAGCAATCAGGAAACAATCAATATTGATATAAATCGTAAGGATACAAGCAACAAGTTACAGTCATACAGTCATAAGTGGGAGGAGATGGGTGATAGGGACGATGAGAAGACTCTATTAAGAAGAATCTATTAATTTAAGAGCAAGAATGATGAGATCTTCCAGTTCTACCACCATGCTAAGTGCTTATCACAGAGATGGGGAAGCTGTATCTCGTCAAAAGTTATTTGGAGAGAAATTCCTATCAACGGGGCCAGAGACAAAGAATTCTTGGGAGCAGTTGATTGTTCACTGATGGGATGAATAGATGGATGAAATAGAATAGAATAGAATAGAATAGAATAGAATAGAATAGAATAGAATAGAATAGAATAGAATAGAATAGAATAGAATAGAATAGAATAGAATTCTTTATTGGCCAAGTGTGATTGGACACACAAGGAATTTGTCTTTGGTGCATATGCTCTCAGTGTACATAAAAGAAAAGATACATTTGTCAAGAATGGTTGTCATAGGGTTCAAGTAAGCAATCAGGAAACAATCAATATTAATATAAATCGTAAGGATACAAGCAATAAGTTACAGTCATACAGTCATAAGTGGGAGGAGATGGGTGATAGGAACGATGAGAAAAACTAATAGTAATAGTAATGCAGCCTAGTGAATAGTTTGACAGTGGTGAGGGAATTATTTGTTTAGCAGAGTGATGGCGTTGAGGAAAAAACTGTTCTTGTGTCTAGTTGTCTTGGTGTGCAGTCCTCTATAGCGACGTTTTGAGGGTAGGAGTTGTAACAATTTATGTCCAGGATGCGTGGGGTCAGTAAATATTTTCACGACCCTCTTTTTGACTCGTGCAGTGTATACAGGTCCTCAATGGAAGGCAGGTTGGCAGCAAATGAGCTTGTCTTGATTGATTGCACACTCTCCTCTCTTTCTTAGGAGTCACATAGCCCATCAGAGACCCAGGACATGCTGGATGACATGCTGCAGCTTCTGCGTGACTATAGCACTGAAAAATGGGGGGAGAATGGCCTCTTGTTGGACCACGTCCACATGGCCATCGTTGACCTGCTTATTGGAGGCACAGAAACCACAGCAACCCTGCTCACTTGGGCTATTGCCTTCCTGGTGCATCGTCCTGAGGTAGGATGGACCGTTTGCTGGTGGGCGGCGGGAAGCATAGTCCTCTAAATCAAAGTAGGTTCCCAAAGTGGGCGGTATCGCCCCCCTGGGGTGTGTGGGATGACTTAGGGGGGCGCTAAGAGGCAAGGGTGGTGGCAGGGGGGCGCTAAGAGGGGCCATGGGGGCGGCAGGTGGTTTGCCATACCGGTAGTGACAGCTGGCTGGCCACGCCCCCAAACCAGTCCTGTCTCCGCGCCCCTACCGCCCATGTACACCCAATTGCCCGCTTGCCGCTTTTCCCACCATGCGGCACTTCCGGCCCACCCACCCCACCCCCGGCCTATATAAGTTGTTCCCCTTTGCCACATGGGCACAAAGAAAGGAGGGAGGGAAGGGAAGGGAAGAAAGAAAGAAAGAAAAAGAAAGGAAGGGAGGAAGGAAGGAAGGAAGGAAGGAAGAAAGAAAGAAAGAAAGAAAGAAAGAAAGAAAGAAAGAAAGAAAGAAAGAAAGAAAGAAAGAAAGAAAGAAAGAAAGAAAGAAAGAAAGAAAGAAAGAAAGAAAGAAAGAAGAAAGAAAGGACTTATGACCACAATTGAGCCCAAAATTTTGGTTGCTAAGCAAGAGTGTTGTTAATTGAGTTTCACCACATTTTACAAGTTGGCCATGCCCACCCGGTCACCTGACCACCAAGCCACGCCTACCTGAAGGGGTGGGGGGCAGTGAGGATGAGTTTGTAGCACCAAGGGGGCGGTGAACTGAAAAAGTTTGGGAACCACTGCTCTAAATCAAAGTAGGTTCCCTTTTTTGGTGGTGGCGAGGGCACGGTTTACCTTTCAGAGATCTCCTCCTGCTTCTAATCTCTCTTGATTTCTCCATGCAGAGGTCCTGGGACCAAAGTTGTAGGCCTTGACTGGGGAAGCTGTGGCCTTCCGGTTGTTGACTACATCTCTCTACATTGTTCCTCACCATTTGATGATGGGGCTAATGGGAGTTCGAGTCCTAGGAAAAGACGGGGGGGGGGGGCATAGTTTGCCTTGTACCTGAAAGTCAATCTTTGTTGAATGGAGAGGTAGTTCTCATTTAATGACCATAATTGGGATCAGCAAAACTGCCACTAAGCAATGAGATCATTCAGTGAGACATCATGTGGCCAGAACTGCTTAGCAATGGTCATTTTTGACCGTCTTGGTTGTGATCGTTAATCAAATCTCACTTGGTCTTTAGGCAAATCTTGCAAGTCTGAAAGTACAAATCTCCCGCCCTCTCCTTTAGAGCCTGAGAAGTTAAAGATGAACCCTTCTGAGCCACTTTCGAACCCATTATGTAGACTATGCTCTCTTCTATCTGTCCATTCCCTAGACCAGGGGTGTCAAACTCAAGGCCCGGGTGTTGGATCCCGCCTACGGGGTACTTAGATCTGGCCCATGGGGCCATCCTGGAAACAGCAAAGGAGTGGCCCATGGTGCGTCTGTCAATGAAAATGGAGCTTGGGAGGGCTGCATGCGGCTCTCCCAAACTCCATTTTTGCTGGCAGAGGGTTTCAGGAGGCCATCGCAGCCAAAAACGGAGCTCATGAGGGCCACTGGCGGCACTCCCAACTTCGTTTTCACTGGCAGAGGGGTGCAGGAGGCCATCGCAGCTGAAAACGGAGCTCAGGAGCAATATTCCCTCTAAGTTGCGTGGCCGCCTGGCCACGCACGTAACAAGAGAACATTGCGCAGCAGTTTCCAACTGCCGCGCGCCATTTTCTAATATCAGAGGCTGCGCGACTGCACGCCCGCGCACATGACTAGAGAACAGTGCGTGGTAGTTTCCAATTGCCGCACGCTGTTTTCTAACATTAGAGGGACCATTGCTCAGGAGCCTATTTTTGCTGGCAGAGCGCTCGGGCCCTCACAGGCACCTCCAACATGAGTGATGTCGAGCTGGCCACATCCAGCCTGGCCACGCCCACCCTGGCCCCCCAAGGTCAAACACAACCCCGGCCCACAATGAAATCGAGTTTGACATCCCTGCCCTAGGCTTTATTTTTTTGTTCTGTCTCTCAAGGTCTTTCTCACATACCATTACAGATAGTCCTTGACTTACGAGGTTACTGTACAACGGCACTGGAAAAAAAAGTGTTTTATGACCGTTTTTCACCCTTAGGACTGTTGAAGCATCCCCGTGATCAAAATTCAGACACTTGGCAACTGGCGTATATTTATGATGGTTGCGGTGTCCCGGTGATCCCCTTTTGCGACCTTCTCACAAGCAAAGTCAAGGGGGAAGCCAGATTCACTTAACAAACTGTGTTATAACTTAACAACTGCAGTGATTTACTTAACAACTACGGCAAGAAAGGTCGTAAAATGGGGCAAAATTAACCTATCAACTGTCTCACTTAAAGAACAGAAATTTTGGGCTCAATTGGGGGGGGTCATAAGTTGAGGGCTGCCTGTATATCACTCTTCATAAATGGAAGGCTTCTTGCAAAAGTCAACCTCTCCAAAGCTTTATTTACAACTTCTTGCTTACTGAAATAAATTTTGAGCTCAATTGTGGTCATAGGTCAAGAACTACCTGTCAGCAGTCTCAGCCCGCTTCTATTTTGCCCTTGGTGCAGGGGTGAAATGTTCCCGGTTCGGGCAGGCCAGTCGGTCGTCATAGAGCCGATAGCGATTGCAGCGCAAGGCTTCCCCCACCCATCTGGATGCCGCAATTTGGGTTATTTTACCCTCTGCGCATGCGCAAAGCTTTCTGCGCATGCGCAGAGGGTAAAAGAACCCAAATGGCAGCGTCCAGGCTGGTGGGGCAAGCCTTGCGCTGCGATCGCTATTGGCTCTACGACGACCGACTGGCCCGCCCGAACCGGGAGCATTTCACCCCTGCCTTGGTGCCACTGCTGCTGGGAGTGGGTGGGGGGAGAATTTCAGTTCCTGCTCCACAAAGCCCCATCTGTTCTCAGTGAGTCTTTGCTGTCTTCTTCCCACTGCTGATAAGTTGTGCCCAGACTGGCCTATTTGGAGACAGCTGCGGTCTTGGGAAGGCCCTGGGGTTGCTTCAGAAAGAAGGCCTCACATGACCAGAGGTGGGTTCCTCCCGGTCCGGACCGGTTCGCCCGAACCGGTAGCGACCCGCTGGTGATGTCACGATGACGTCACGGAACCGGTTCGGTCAGTGCCGGTCCATGGGTGCTGCCATCTTTTTTTAAAAAAATTTTTTTTAAATTTTTTTTTAGATTTTTTTTGGAAATTTTTTCCAGGTTTTTTTTTTCTTCTGCACATGCATAGAAGCTGAGTTTCCAGCACTGTGCATGTGGTCGCCATCTTGTTTTTGGCTTCTTTTTTAGGGGGGGGATTTTTGGGGGATTTTTTGCCACTGCGCATGCATGTGGCCACGCAGCACGGGAGGAAGTGAACCGGCAGTGAGGTAAGTTAGAACCCACCCCTGCACATGACCAACAGCTGCCTTGTGAAAGGTCAGGTCAGATGTCCCTGATCAGCAGTGGGAGGAAGAAGTTAGCAATAGCAAATTCACACACACACACACACACACACACACACACACACACACACACACACACACACACACACACACACACACACATATATATACACACACATATACACATATACACATATATACATACATATGTTTATTCTGTCGAGTAAATTTACAAGCAGATTGCCCAGGTTCAATTCCCACTAAGGGTATGGCTATCTGACGAGAGCAAAATAGCTCGAAATAGATCTATAATAGTCTCCCTTTATTTTCATTTATCAGCAAAAAATGTTACACACACACACACACATATATATATATACACACACATATACATATATACACATATATACATACATATGTTTATTCTGTCGAGTAAATTTACAAGCAGATTGCCCAGGTTCAATTCCCAGTAAGGGGTATGGCTATCTGACGAGAGCAAAATAGCTCGAAATAGATCTATAATAGTCTCCCTTTATTTTCATTTATCAGCAAAAAATCAGCAAAAAATGTTACACATATACACATATACATATACACATACACATACACATACATATACATATACACACGCATACACACGCATACATACACACACACACATAATATGTTACACACACACACACACACACATATATACATATATATACATATATATACATATATATACATATACATATACATATACATATACATATACATACATACATACATACATACATACATACATACATACATACATACATACATACATACATACATACATACATACATACATACATACATATATATATATATATATATATATATATATATATATATATATATATATATATATATATGTAGGTCTTTGGTTATTCGGGTTTTCTCCCGCGTGAAATTGGAAGTATCTTTGCAACGTTTCGACGAAGTCCCATTCGTCATCATCAGGCTGGAGTCTTCAGCTTGCTGCTTCTAGGAGCAATGTGAGATTGCAGCTGTTTCTTCCTTTTAACTGCCACTGGGGGTTTGAACTGATAGGGTGGGAGCTTGGCTGTGTTCTGATTGGGTGGAGGTGTGTTCTGATTTGTTGGGGGCTTGGCTGTGCTCTGATTGGATGGGGGGTTGGCTGTGCTATGATTGGCTGGGGTGTCAGTTTGCTTCATGTATGGAATGGAGGGGTTTAGAGTGGCTAAAGATGCAGCTATGGTCTGGCTTCTGGTTTGTGGCCGTGCCTCATTGGTGTGGGTTTGGGTTTGCTTTTTGCATGGGTGTGTGGTGGTGACATCCTGTGTGGTTTTCGTGAGTGTGGGTCTAGTGTCATTCTTAGTGTTAGGGACTCGTTTGTCAACAAGTGCGGGTTTCCAAATGGCTGGTAGGCGGGAGGTGTCATCTCGTTTATTCATGCTTTGTGGGCGTTTCTCTATCTCAATGGCTTCTCTGATTATTCTGTTGTTAAAATGTTCAGTTTTGGCGATAGTTCTGGTCTTTTTAAAGTTAATTTCATGTCCTGTGGCTTTAAGATGTTGGACCAAGGAAGAAGTTGGTTCCTCTTTTTTGACTGAGTTCTTGTGTTCTTCAATGCGTGCACTTATTCTTCTGTTGGTTTGTCCAATGTATGTGGTGGGGCAGGCGGTGCATGGGATTTCATATACTCCTTGATTTTCTAACTCAATTTTGTCTTTGGGGTTTCTTAGGATGGTGGATATTTTTCGGTTTGTGCAGAATGCTGTCTTGATGTTGTGTTTGTGGAGGATCTTGCTGATTCTGTCTGTGGTTCCTTTTATGTATGGTAGGAGGGCTTTGCCGTTTTCTTGTTCTCTGTCTTGGATTTTAGTGGGGGTTTCTTTTTGGATTAGGTTGGTGATCTTATTTCTTTGGAATCCATTGGATACTAGTACGTTAGTGAGAGTATTTAGTTCGGTTTTTAGGTACTAGTATCCAATGGATTCCAAAGAAATAAGATCACCAACCTAATCCAAAAAGAAACCCCCACTAAAATCCAAGACAGAGAACAAGAAAACGGCAAAGCCCTCCTACCATACATAAAAGGAACCACAGACAGAATCAGCAAGATCCTCCACAAACACAACATCAAGACAGCATTCTGCACAAACCGAAAAATATCCACCATCCTAAGAAACCCCAAAGACAAAATTGAGTTAGAAAATCAAGGAGTATATGAAATCCCATGCACCGCCTGCCCCACCACATACATTGGACAAACCAACAGAAGAATAAGTGCACGCATTGAAGAACACAAGAACTCAGTCAAAAAAGAGGAACCAACTTCTTCCTTGGTCCAACATCTTAAAGCCACAGGACATGAAATTAACTTTAAAAAGACCAGAACTATCGCCAAAACTGAACATTTTAACAACAGAATAATCAGAGAAGCCATTGAGATAGAGAAACGCCCACAAAGCATGAATAAACGAGATGACACCTCCCGCCTACCAGCCATTTGGAAACCCGCACTTGTTGACAAACGAGTCCCTAACACTA
The DNA here is from genome assembly GCA_023053685.1 of Diadophis punctatus similis. Classification (NCBI taxonomy): domain Eukaryota; kingdom Metazoa; phylum Chordata; class Lepidosauria; order Squamata; family Dipsadidae; genus Diadophis; species Diadophis punctatus. The sequence goes on from JALIGW010000002.1 coordinate 250,970,223, forward strand.
AGAATGACACTAGACCCACACTCACGAAAACCACACAGGATGTCACCACCACACACCCATGCAAAAAGCAAACCCAAACCCACACCAATGAGGCACGGCCACAAACCAGAAGCCAGACCATAGCTGCATCTTTAGCCACTCTAAACCCCTCCATTCCATACATGAAGCAAACTGACACCCCAGCCAATCATAGCACAGCCAACCCCCCATCCAATCAGAGCACAGCCAAGCCCCCAACAAATCAGAACACACCTCCACCCAATCAGAACACAGCCAAGCTCCCACCCTATCAGTTCAAACCCCCAGTGGCAGTTAAAAGGAAGAAACAGCTGCAATCTCACATTGCTCCTAGAAGCAGCAAGCTGAAGACTCCAGCCTGATGATGACGAATGGGACTTCGTCGAAACGTTGCAAAGATACTTCCAATTTCACGCGGGAGAAAACCCGAATAACCAAAGACCTACATACAAACACCCGCGAAAACCTCAGAAAACATATATATATATATATATATATATATATATATATATATATATATATATATATATATATATATATATATATATATATATATATATATATATATATATATATATATATATATATATATATATATATATATATATATATATATATATATATATATATATATATATATCCCCGCAGTGCTTTACAGCCCTCTCTAAGCAGTTTTACAGAGTCAGCATATTGTCCCCCAACAATCTGGATCCTCATTTTACTGACCTCGGAAGGATGGAAGGCTGAGTCAACCTTGAGTCCGTCAGGATCGAACTCCAGGCTGAGGGCAGAGTTAGCCTGCAATACTGAACTTTAACCACTGCACCACCAGATGGTGAAGGTCAGATGGGGAGGCAGGGGTGGTGAGCACAGAGTGGCAAGGAGGTAGGTGATGGAGGGCAGGTGGTCAAAAGGGCAGGATTGGGTGAGGAGATAAGCCAGTTTTTTTGGGGGGTGAGCTGAAGCACACACTGCTGTTGTAAATGTGGGTGAGCTGCCAAGCGCCTGAACTTTGATCATGTGAATGGGGTGTGTGTGTTGTTGCAAATATTGTAACTTCAACACTGTCATAAATTATGTCGCTGAACAAGTGGTCATTTATCGAGGGCGGCCTATACTGTCTTCTTTCTTCCCACCATGTTTTTTTTTCTTCTTCTTTCTCTGCCACTCCAGATTCAGGAACAGATCCACCAAGAGTTAACCACTGTCATCGGATTCCACCATGATCCGACCTACAGCAATCAGGAGCAGCTGCCTTACCTCCGAGCCACCATCTGGGAGACTTTGCGCCTGCGTCCATCAGCACCCCTCGCTCTGCCCCACATGACCATCCGCAACACCAGGTAACAGGTTTCAAGAGACGTTCTCCCCCTTCCAAATCTGTCCTTGAGGAAGGGGATCCAGCTTCCCCCCTCCTGCATTGTACCAGGTGCTCTTTCGAATGGAATAGAATAGAATAACAGAGTTGGAAGGGACCTTGGAGGTCTTCTAGTCCAACCCCCTGCTTAGGCAGGAAAGCCTACACCACTTCAGACAACCCAGGTCTCTGCCTTCTGAACATCCATGACCCTCCTTGGCACCAAACAGTCAAAGGCATCAAGCTTGTGGCATCAAGTTCTTTTTTTTTTTTAACTCAAAAACCTTGAGTGCCTTTAGCTAGAATGTTGGGCAAGCGAGAAAATATGAGCGAAACAGGTATGAGCACAGCTCAGAGGCTTCCAAAAAAACCCCTCACTATTGTATCTAGATCAGGGGTGTCAAACTTGATTTAATTGTGTTTGACCTCAGGGGTCTGGGGTGGGCGTGGCCAAGGTGGGCATGGCCAGCTTCACATCACTCTTATCGGGGGGCGCTCTGCCTGAGAAAACGGGCTGCCGATCTCCGTTTTCGGCTGGGCCTTCTGCAACCCTCTGACAGTGAAAACGGAGCTCCTGAGCAGGAGGCCGTCCCAGCCGAAAACGGAGATCGGCAGCCCATTTTCACTGGCAGAGGCATCACGGGCCGGTCCTTCGCTGTTTCCAGAGTGGCCCCGTGGCCCAGATCTAAGCATCCCGCAGGCCGGATGAAGCCCGCGGGCCTTGAGTTTGACACCCCTGATCTAGGCACAGGTGGTTCTCGATGGACAACCATTCATTTAGTAACCATTTGAAGTTACAGCAATGCAGAAAAAACAGCACTGAAAAAATAGGGCTTATGACTGGTACTTGCAACCATTGTTAAACAATAGCAATAGCAATAGACTTAGACTTATATACTGCTTCATAGTGCTTTACAGCCCTCTCTAAGCGGTTTACAGAGTTCAGCATATTGCCCCCAACAATCTGGGTCCTCATTTTACCCACCTCGGAAGGATGGAAGGCTGAGTCAACCTTGAGCCGGTGAGATTTGAACAGCTGAACTGCTGAACTAGCAATCAGCTGAAGGTTGCAGTGCTGCTTTTAACCACTGCGCCACCTCGCAGTGGCAATAGCATTTAGGCTTATATACCACTACAGGGCTTTACAGTCCTGTACCAGAATTTGGATCATGTGACCTGGGGGATGCCACAAGCTTGATGCCTTTGATTGTAAGTGTGAGTATTGGTCATGATGATGATGATGATGTTATCCATTCAGTCGTGTCTGACTCGGCAATTCTATGGGCCAAGTCTCTTCACATTTTCCAATCTTGCACTGCTCCTTTGAGGTTTTCTACGCTCTGACTGGAGTCAGTTTTGATGGTGGCCAGCCACCGTGTTCTTTGGTGGCCTCAGGGGTGGGTTCCTCCCGGTGCGGTCGACTCTGCCGCACCGGTAGGGCCCGTCCGATTGCTCAGTTTGTGCGCGACGGCTCCGGTGCCGTCTTCACCAGTCCGTCGTGCGCGTCGCTATCTTTTTAAAAGAATTTTTGGGCTTTTTTGCTTTTGTGCATGCGCTGAAGCAAAATCTTACCAAAATCTCATGAGGGGACATGCGTGTGTGCGAGATTTCAGCAAGATTTTGCTTCCGCGCATGCGCGGAATTGAAATCTTACTGAAATCTCACATGCGCGCGTCCCCTTGTGAAATTTTGATGAGATTTTGTTTCCGCGCATGCGCAGAAGCAAAATTGCGTGAGGGGGCACGTGCGCGTAGTGAGCGAGCACATGCATGAAATGTGGAGATGTACGGGCAGTGCACCGGTATTGGTAAGTGAGCAACCCGACCCTGGGTGGCCTGGTTTATTTTTACCTCTTCCCAACACAATTGCTTTCTCCAATGAATTCCCCCCGCATGACATGGCCAAAGTGAGACACAGTTTCATCATTTTGCCTTCTAGTGTTGGTGTTATGCACTCCCGTATTTACTTGTTAGTCACCTTTGTTATCTTCCAGTGCTGTTGCAACTGAACAGATGGTTGTCAAATGAACGATCGGTTGTTTTATTTTTTTAGGGATTTTCCTAACCTGAGATCCTTTCACATGATGTGACGGAAGGATAAGGTGACCAGACGTCCCGATTTTGGCGGGACAGACCCGCTTTTTCACCATTTGTCCCGCGTCCCGCCCGCCCTCTTAAAAAGTCCCGATTTTTTAAAACAATGCCCGACTAGGGCATTCTTTCAAAAAATCGGCCTGAAAGGCAGCAGGCCTCTCAGCTCGGGCCGGCGTTGGCGGCGGGCGGGCGTCCCGCGTTGTTGACTCCTCCGGCGGCGGCTGGAAGCTGGGGGAAGGGGGAAGGGAGGCTGCTCCTCCTCTCCTTCCCCCGCCCCATCCCTAGCCCCGCCCTCGGAGGCGCCGCTGCGGTTGGGAGGGGTGAGGGACAAGGAGCCGTCGCCGCTTTGAGTTTACGAGCGGCGCAAACAGCCGTTCCTCGTCCCCCTCCCCTTTCTTCCCCCCGTCGCCTCGCTGCCGCCGTTGCCCTGGGGCCGGGTGGGCGACCGGGAGACCGCGGCGCTTGGATGCTTGGAGCAGGTAAGCTGCCGGCTGCCTCCTTTCCCCGTCTCCCGCCTCCCGTTCGTTGCTTGCCAGCCCGGCCGAAGGGAAGGCGGGAGGCGAGGAAAGGCCTCCCGAAAGGAGGGGAGGCGAGCCAGCCCGGCCGAAGGGAAGGCGGGAGGCGAGGAAAGGCCTCCCGAAAGGAGGGGAGGCTTCGGGAGCCCGCCTCCCTTTTGGGCCGAAAGGGAGGCGGGCTTCCAAAGCCTCCCCTCCTTTCGGGAGGCCTTTCCTCGCCTCCCGCCTTCCCTTCGGCCGGGCTGGCAAGCAACGAACGGGAGGCGGGAGACGGAGAAAGGAGGCAGCCGGCAGCTTACCTGTCGCGAGCTGCAGGCATCCAAGCGCCCTCCCGCCTCCCCCCCTCCCCCCCACCTCACCTGGACGCCGTTTGCTGTTTGCAGAGGGCAAAACAGCAAAAATTTGCTGTTTTGCCCTCTGCGCATGCGCAGCGTTCTGCGCATGCGCAGAGGGCAAAACTCGAATGGAGAAACCCACCCCCGTCAATGGTGTCCCGCTTGAAGAAAAAAAAATCTGATCACTTTACGGAAGGAGCAAGGGTGGGCTTCAAAAATTTTAGCAAGGGGTTCTCTGCCTGGTTGCTGGGTGGGCATGGCCCTGGTGGGCATGGCCTAGTCAGCCTCTTACACCAAGGCAGGAGGAGGGTGTTTTTGCCCTCCCTGGGCTCCGGAGGCTATCCTCGAGCCTCCGTGAGGGCGAAAATGGCCTCCCCAGGCTCCGGAGGCCCTCTGGAGGCTGGAAACAGGCCCGTTTCCGGCCTTCCCGAACTTCTGGTAGGCCCATTTTTCACCCTCTCCGAGCCTCCGTGTGTGCCCTGCACTTACCTGCATCCAAAACGGGCCGCATGGGGATTCCTGGGAGGGGAGGGGTGGGCGGGGCCAGCCAGGAGTGGGATTTGGGGGTTCTCCGAACTGCACAGAATCTTAGCTGCAAGCCCCCAGCATCCCTGGGAAGGAGAGTCTTTAACAATAGATAATACAATTAGATAAAAATGAAGAAGGGAGGTGGGGCCACTTTCTTCTGGGAAGAAGGGAAGAAGTTGGCATTGGGAGGCATCGGAAATTGAGAACTTCCCCGATAGGCAATGAAGTAGTTCAGGATCCTGAAGTAGTTCAGGATCTTGGAAAGCAGAACCATTCTAAGACTGAACGTCGGTAGCATTAGCACAAAAAATAGTATGGACAGATCTCTCCTTTAGAGGGCTGGAAATGGTTAATAATTAGATGCCAAAAATCGGCTAGGCCTCTCTGCGGCACCCCTGAGCCACTGCTTGTCTGCCTCCTGCAGCTTCTACTCAAGTGTGTGGTAGAACCTTCGTAAATTCATCTGCATCATGACTCCATTTGTGATGTATTATGAAACCGATACTTTTATTTTTAAAAAAAAATTATTGCAGAATTTTTAACCCACCTTTATTATTTTTAAAAATAACTCAAGGTGGTGAACATATCTAATACGCCTTTCTCCTCCTATTTTCCCCACAACGACAGCCCTTTGAGGTAGGCTGGGCTGTGTGTGTGTGAGAGAGAGTGATTGGGTCAAAATCACCCAGCCATCTTTCATACCTAAGGCGGGACCAGAACTCACCATCTCCTGGTGATTGGCCCAAAGTCACCCAGTCAACTTTCATGCCTAAGGGAGGACTAGAACTCATAATCTCCTGGTAATTGGCACAAAGTTACCCAGCCAGTTTTGATACCTAAGGTGGGACTGGAAATCAACAGTCTCTGATGCCTTAACTGCTAGACCAAACTGGGTCTCTGATGTTCTCAGATGCCCGTGAGACTCATAATCTCAGGGCAAGCAAGAGGAACAAATTACATTGCTGAAGCCTTGTTGATATAATTGTTGTCTTCTTTTTTCCTCATCCCCTCTCCCAAGTCTGTCTGGTTTCTCCATCCCTAAGGGCACGACGGTCATTCCCAACCTCTATGGGGCCCATCATGATGAGACCAAGTGGCACCGTCCTCTGGAGTTTAGGCCAGGTATTCTTATTTGCGTGCGTGTGTGTGTGTGTGTGTGTGTGTGTGTGTGTGTGTGTGTGTGTGTGTGTGTGGTGGGTTCCTAATTTTTTTACTACCACTCTGTGGGTGTGGCTTATTTTGTGGGTGTGGCTTGCTGGCAATGTGACCGGGTAGGCGTGGCTTGCCGGACATGTGACTGGGTGGGCATGGCTTGCCAGTCATATATTAGTTATTTCAGAGAGATGTTACTACTATTTTTGCTATTTTATACCTTACATGAAAAGCTTTGCATACAAAGTGCGTGTTACACCATGGCAACACAGCAACCTTTATATGCAGAAAATGCTATAGTTAAAAGACAAGCAAGTCTCATACAGCATTTTTGGTTTCAGTCATGGATTCCTTAGACGAAAATATTGAGGACTGTTAAAAGAACAGTATCTTTTAACAGTCCTCAATGTTTTCGTCTAAAGAATAACAGTATAAAACTGTATAAAATTAACAGTATAAAAGGTTAAGCTTTTGGAAAATGCCCACTTTGGGAAGCTGTAGGCAAAAGCGAAGGAAAAGTGTCAAATGCGAGCTTCTTATTATTTTCAAGCGAAGGGATGGGGAAAGAGTTAATTGTCAGATTTCTGGGCATGCGCAGAAGAAGAAAAAAATTAAATTGTTTTTTAAAAAATGGTGGCACCCAGGCACCGGCAACCGACCGCACCGGTACTGTGACGTCACCAGCGGGCCGCTACCAGTGCTGTAGAGTGGACCGCACCGGTAAGAACCCACCACTGGTGTGTGTGTGTGTGTGAGAGAGGGGGGGGGGGGAGGGAGGGAGAGAGGCTGAGTTCCTACATCACATTAATCCACAATGAAGTTTGCTTGGCTTTGGCTTAGTGCAGTATCTCTCAACCTTGGCAATTTTAAGACAGATGGACTTTCCAAGAATTCCCCAGGCAGCGTGTTGAAGACCACCTGTCTTAAAGTTGCCAAGGTTGAGAAACACCGGCTTAGTGTGTTGTGTCAGTGCAGCTTATTGTGCACTAATCAGTAAAGTACGTTTCAGAAAACCATAGCTTAAGGCAGCTAAGAGAGATAGCTTGGGGAAGAAATCAGTGTGAATTTTATGGTGTTTCGGATGTGCAAATGGTGAAAGACAGATCAAAGAAAGAAAAGTTGGGATTTACCCATCATACTAAGCCGTGTGCAATTTGTGTTTGACCTAGCGAGATAAAAAATGGGGCAGTGCTGTGGCTCAGTGGTTAAGACAATGGGCTTGTTGATCGGAAAGCTGGCAGCCCAAGTTCGAGACCCAAGCGCCAACAAGACGGGATGAGCGCCCATCCTCGCCCCAGCTCCTGCCAAACTTAGCAGTTTGAAAGCATACAAATGCAAGTAGATAAATAGGTACCACTTCAGTGAGACGGTAACAGTGACCCGTGACATCATGTTGGCCACATGAACACGGAAATGTCTTCAGACAGCGCTGGCTGGCTCAATGGCCTTGAAACAGAGATGAGCCAACCCTATAGACAGCAACGACTAGCAGAGTAAAATACACAGGGACTCCTTTACCCTTTACCTAGTGAGGTTACAGGAATAAAGTCCCAAGTTGCTTGATTTTATATTGATCTATTGATTTCAGCTAAGCATTTGTAGGGTGGTGGTGACTGGAAAGCATGGTTTATTTCTGGCTTATTTATTTATTTATTTTGCCCCACCCAAGCCTTTATCCCCGTGTTTCCCAACCATGAAAACTTTAAGATATGGGAAAGGATTTATTTCCTTCCTATTAGATAGATAGTAGTAGATAGTAATCCAGATAGATAGATAGATAGATAGATAGATAGATAGATAGATAGATAGATAGATAGATAGATAGATAGATAGATAGATAGATAGATAGATAGATAGATAGATAGATAGATAGATAGATAGATGATAGATAGATAGATAGATAGATAGATAGATAGATAGATAGATAGATAGATAGATGATAGATAGATAGATAGATGATAGATAGATAGATAGATAGATAGATAGATAGATGATAGATAGATAGATAGATAGATAGATAGATAGATAGATAGATAGATGATAGATAGATAGATAGATAGATAGATGATAGATAGATAGATGATAGATAGATAGATAGATAGATAGATAGATGATAGATAGATAGATAGATAGATAGATAGATAGATAGATAGATAGATAGATAGATAGATAGATAGATAGATGATAGATAGATAGATAGATGATAGATAGATAGATAGATAGATAGATAGATAGATAGATAGATGATAGATAGATAGATAGATAGATAGATAGATAGATAGATAGATAGATGATAGATAGATAGATAGATAGATAGATAGATGATAGATAGATAGATAGATAGATAGATAGATAGATAGATAGATAGATAGATAGATAGATAAATAGATAGATAGATAGATAGATGATAGATAGATAGATAGATGATAGATGATAGATAGATAGATAGATAGATAGATGATAGATAGATAGATAGATAGATAGATAGATAGATAGATAGATAGATAGATAGATAGATAGATAGATAGATAGATAGATAGATAGATAGATAGATAGATAGATAGATAGACGATAGATAGCCGCCCAGAGTCCCCTAGGAGTTGGGCGGCATACAAATCTATTTAAATAAATAAATTTAAAATAAATAAATAGATAGATAGATAATTATCTCTATATCTATCTATCTATCTATCTATCTATCTATCTATCTATCTATCTATCTATCTATCTATCTATCTATCTATCTATCTATCTATCTATCTATCATCTATCATATTTATTTATTTATTTATTTATTTATTTATTTATTTATTTATTTATTTATTTATTTATTTATTTATTTATTTATTTATTTATTTTAGCCTGCCTTTATTATTATTTTATACATAACTCAAAGTAGTGAACACATTCAATATTCCTGCCTCCTCTTATTTTCCACACAACAACCCTGTAAAGTGGGTTGGGCTTAGAGAGAGTGACAGGCTTAAAGTTGCCCGGTGGGTTTTCATTCCAAAAAGCCAGATTAGAACTCGCAATCTCCTGGTTTCCAGTCTGGGGCCTTCACTACTAGACCAAACTGGCTGTCCTTGTTAATCTGACTGGTCTCTTACTTCTGTCCAGAGAGATTCCTGGAGGGTGAAGCCTCTGTTGAGGCCCGGCGGAATCTGGTGCCATTCAGCTGTGGGGCGCGGGTATGCCTGGGCGAAGCCTTAGCCCGCATGGAGTCGTTCCTCTTCCTTGCTTACATCCTGCGAGATTTTCAACTCTTGCCTGCGTCAGCCGGATGCCTTCCTGACCTCAGGGGATCATTTCGATTCCTTATTCATTGCAAGCCCTTCCTGGTGCGGCTGGTACCCCGGGTGAGGACCCCAAAGCCCGAAAAGTGAAGACTTTCCCGCCCTTCCTGCTGGGCGGGAAACGGAAATCATTCACCTGCTTTTTGTTAGCATGATCTTGTTAATGCTCACTGTCATATTATAGAGGCCTGTTTCCAGGAGTGGGTTCTAAATCCCGTCGCTACCGGTTCACTCGTGCGTGCGCAGAAGCGTCCCGGGCACGTGGGTGGAGCTCCCGCCGCCGCCGCTACCGGTTTGCAGAACCGGGCCGAACTGGGAGCAACCCACCGCTGCCTGTTTCCCACATTATTATAATGAGTTTGCCAGTAACTAAAGTTCAAATCTACAATATGTGCAATCCTTGTCCTTGGTAGGTTTGAACCAGTTCTTATCAGACTCTACATTCCTCATGAAGAACTTGCTTTGTTATTCCAAAGAGCTAGAAACATTAATCAAAGGAACTCCTAGTTCCTGAAAACATTACTCAAAGAGTCACCCCTCTGCTACTCCCATCAAGATCCTTACTCCCCCTCCCTTATTTCTCTTGGCAGTTCTCAACTTTCCCCGATGTAACCAGTCATGCATGGATTTTAGGATAGGTTTAAACTACAGGAGGTCTTCATTTAGCAATGTCCTGATAGGAACACGGTGGCTTAAGTGGTTAGGATGCTAGGATGGAGGTTAGCAAGCCCGCGTTCGAGACCCAAGTGCTGCTGTGTGGCAAGCTTGAGCTCCCATCATTTGCTCCAGCTCCTGCTGGGGACATGGAAGGCGTCCTCAACTGGGCATCCCCCGGGCAATGGCGATGTCACCTGCTATGCCTTTCAACCTGGAAGCACCTTGGTGCTTCTGACACAAGTGAAGAGAGAGAGAGAGAGAGAGAGAGAGAGAGAGAGAGAGAGAGAGAGAGAGAGAGAGAGAGAGAGAGCAATGTCCAGATATAAGAATCCTAAATAAATAAATAAATAAACAAACAAACAAACAAACAAACAAATAAATAAATAAATAAATAAATAAATAAATAAATAAATAAATAAATAAATAAATAATAGCCTCATTTAATAATCATTTGCAGTTATCATGGTAATGAAAAAATGATCCATATGGATAGTGACACCGTAAGATAAACTTAGAATAACTGTCAACATAGACAGTAGTGTTTTGTTATGTCTGATTTTTTTGTTTTATCTGTTTATCTGTTGTATAGTTTGTGCTTTTTTCCCTGTGTTGTTTTTAAATGTATATAAATTTAATAAAAACTATTTGAAAAAAAAAGAACAAATGATCCATATGACTGCCACCCTAATGACATTCTGGGAGCTATTAAAGACCTGGCTATTGTCCCAAGCTTTGCCGCAGTGTGATGTTGAGCTTCTCTTGGGTTATTGTTTAAGGTGACCAGACGTCCCGCTTTTGGCGGGACAGACACGCTTTTCAAGCGTGTGTCCCGCGTCCCGCATTCTTTCCAAAAAGTCCTGCTTTTTTGGAAAGAATGCCAAAACAGCGGGACGTCTGGTCACCTTTTGCCCGTTGTTGCCCTGATGGCTCGCAACCGGAAGCGGCGGCGTGCGCGAGCCGGGAGAAATCTCTCGGCTGGCCCAGCAGTTGCCCCGGCGACGGGGGAGGCGCAGCCCCGCCCTCTTGAAACGGCTGTCCCGTCCCGTGGCGCCACGCGCAAGGACGCGGAGGCGTGTCTCCGTGGCATCGCGGTGGGCGGGGCGGCCCGAGCGAAGGAGTCGCATCCAAGATGGCCCTCGGGCTGGCGCTGGCTCAGTCGGCCGGGGCCGCCGCCGCAGCCTTCCCACCGCTGGGGCAGCCAGGACTGGGGGCCCAGCCGCAGGGGCAGCAGCAGCAGCAGCAGCAGTGGCAGCAGCAGCAGCAGCAGCAGGCCTCTCAGCTTGGGCCGGCCGTGGGCGGCGTTGGCGGCGGGCGGGCGTCCCGCGTTGACTCCTCCGGCGGCGGCTGGAAGCTGGCGGAAGAGCCGGTGTGTTTCCAGCCGCCGCCGAAGGAGTCAACGCGGGACGCCCGCCCGCCGCCAACGCCGCCCACGGCCAGCCCGGACTGAGAGGCCTGCTGCTGCTGCTGCCGCTGCCCCTGTGGCTGGGCCCCCAGTCCCGGCTGCCCCGGCGGCGGGAAGGCTGCGGCGGCGGCCCCGGCCGGCTGAGCCAGCGCCGGCCCGAGCTGAGAGGCCTGCTGCTGCTGCTGCTGCTGCCCCTGCGGCTGGGCCCAACCTGGCCGTCCTCGAGTGCCTGCAGGACGTGCGCGAGGTCAGCGGGCGGCGCGGGACCCCCTGGCGGGCGGGGGGGGAGGGAGGAGGAGAGCCAAGAGACGCTGGGGGCTGCTCCCCTTCCCAAGCCAGCCCAAGCCACTGCCGGCTCCCGAAGGGGAGGCGGGAGGCGAGGAAAGGCCTCCCGCCTCCCCCCACACCTGGACGCCAACATTAGTGGTCTTTTGCCCTCTGCGCACGTTCTGCGCATGCGCAGAGGGCAAAACTCAAATGGCAGCGTCCAGGCGGCCCCGCCCCCCGTCGGTGTCCCGCTTAAAAAAAAGTCTGGTCACTTTATTATTGTTGTTGTTTGATATGTTTGATTTTAGACTGCTTCTACTTTTTAGGTCATCTGTAGTTTTAGAATTAGATGAAAATGATACTAATTGAGGAGAGGGAGGAATACGGCCTAAAATCAAGAGGTATAAGAGATAATGAATATTTCTGGAAGTTAAGCTATAGCGATTAATTTAGAAGAAAGCTGAAAATTAGAGGCCGTAGACCCAGGCGACAAAAATAGGAGGAAGGAGGCAGCATTAGAACAATAGTAGATATACCTGGTAGAATGTATTAAATATATAAGTATAGATAAAGGGAAAGATACAAGTTTAAGAAATAAGCTCCGATGTTGGAATGAAGTTAGAGTTTCTGAATTTCTAGTCCGCTAACCATAGAATGAATCATGATTAGATGTACTCAGGGAAGGATAAGAGGGAGAAAGAGGAAGTAGAAAGGAAGGGGAGAGGGCGAGGAGGGAAGTAGAAAAGAGGGAGAGAGGGAGGCAGAGGGAGGGGAGTAGTGTGAAATATAGAAGGAAAGCAGACTGGAGATAAAAGTATAAAAGGAGCAACTAAGGAGATATGTTTATGATATTTTGGATAGAAATATATCACTATGGATGTTTTGATGATATGGTATATGTATGTATATTTGTGTTTGTTTGGTGGAAAAAAAATTATTTAAAAAAAGGAGAGAATTAGATGTTCTGTAAATAAAATAAATTAACAACAATCCAAAGAGGCACAGGAGATGCTTCTGAACGCCCATTTGATGCCCGTTTGATACTTTTTAATGCTCACTGCTAATTCTGGTGCAAAGTCCTGGTGAAGGACAGCAGAGTTGGAAGCACCTTCAAGGTCTTCTACTCCAACTCTCTGCACAAGCAGGAGACGCTATACCAGATATTCAGATCTCTGCAGGTCCACCTGGCAGACTGGTGGAGATCTGCACTTCTGAAATGCACGCTCTCCCAAAATTTGGATCCTGAATCAATTTCTGCTTCATTCCTGTTGCAATTGGAGGATGGTTTTTCCACCGGCTAATGACGGTCAGAAAGGGAAGGGCAGCAAATCCAGAGGTTTAACCAACTGTTTTGCTTAATACAGTCTCTAGATCAGCGGTCACCAACGGGTGGTCCGTGGACCACTGGTGGTCCGTGAGAAAATTTTGGTGGTCCACAGAAAAATTATTTGCATTTTTTATATTGCACTAAATCAGGGGTCCTCAAACTACGGCCCCTGGGCCGGATACGTGCAATGAACGTTTGTGTTGCTGCAGAGTCTCCCCCTTTGGGGTCTTTTTGTGCGGATCGGAGGGGGGGGCAGAAATTCCGACTTGGGGTCTGCTTCAGCTTCCTGGTGCAGGGCTTTGGGCGAAGGTTGGAGGGAAGCACCACTGGTGGCAAAGAGCCGGAGGACCTTGTTCCAGTGGAACTGCATCATGGCCTGGAACTGGCTGACCATCTCAGCTCGCTGAGCCTCCAGGCGCCGGTACCTGGCCTTGCACTCCCGCAGGTCTTCCCTCTGCTTGGAAAGCTCATAGTCCTCAGTGAGGTGCTTTTGCTGAGCCTCCTTCTCAGTCAGATCCAATTTGAACTGAGCCAGCTGTTTTGCCAACTCTTTCTCATGGTGGCTGCTTAGCTCCAACAACTGCTTCCTATTGGGGCCCTAAGGAGCCCAGGCAGGCAGGCAAGGAGTGGCTGGGAGGGGAGGGGCAAATAGAGGCCGGCGAGGCGCCCCTTGACGTGAGTGACATCAAGTTGGCCAGGACCACCCAGTCACATGACCACCTAGCCACGCCCATCCAGCCGGTCATTAGGCAGATCATATTAGTGGTCCGCAGGATTTAAAATTATGAATTTAGTGGTCCCTGAGGTCCGAAAGGTTGGTGACCCCTGCTCTAGATGGTAAACCATCTAGCCAGCCCCACCTAAACAGATACAATACTCAGAAGAGGGATCAGAACTGGGGACAGGCTATCTTATGCCAAGATAGTTTCTGCTCAAGGAACAGGGATGGGATGATGGGGGTGGGGTGGGGTGGGGTGGGGTGGAAAGGGCACTTTGAACTCAGAAGTGGGGAAGAGCCAGGGTTGGGTTCCTAATTTTTTTACTACCACTCTGTGGGCATGGTTTATTTTGTGGGTGTGGCTTGCCAGCCATGTGACCAGGTGGGTGTGGGCCTCGGGAGCTTGCCAGCGGCCGGGGAAGTGGGGGGGCATTGCCCACCCGCAATGCAGCCCCCCGCAGCGGGAGCAGCAAGACCGCGGCAGCGGTTCTTCTAGGAGGCTCCGTCCGGCCTGAATGCTTCTCCCCATTCAATGATCCTAGGCTCCTGCCGCTTGTTCCCCCTCCCCTCAGCAGCTCGAGAAGCCTCGAACGTGCGGAAATGCCTGGGATCATCACCGCGCGTTCATGGCTTCTCGGACTGCTGAAGGGAGGGGAATGGAAATAGCTCCTGCCGCCCATTCTTTCAGCGTCTCACGCGCTTCCTCAGCCATCCTCCCCTGCTTGGACTCACTGTGGGGTAGGAAGGCAGCGCATGCACAGTGCCGGAAACTCAGCTTCTGGGCATGCACAGAAGAAAATTTGTAAAAAAAAATTTTTTAAATTTTTTTTTAATGGCAGCACCCAGGCACCGGCAACCGACCGCACCGGTACTGTGATGTCACCAGCGGGCCGCTACCGGTGCTATAGAGTGGACCACACCGGTAGGAACCCACCACTGGCAACAGCCCACAGAAAAGAAGAATTAACAATAAGATCAACACAATTGAGTCGGCACAAAGTTGCCATGGGCTGATAATAATACTGAGAAATGCCCAGAATCTTAGCTACACTGGAGTCAAGACTCTTTTGCTATTGATAATAATTTGACAAGACTCTGAAGCCATCAGTTCCGGGATGTTTTGCTAGGTGACATCAGATCTACCCTTTCCAGGGTAGATCCCACCAATTCCTATTCAGGTTAAGGACAATTCCACTTCACCCCCTTCCATGAGAATCAAAAGAGCAAGCACCATATTCAGTTGTAAAGCTACTATCAGACTTTTCCACCAGACTAAGTGGGCCGTTAAAAAAAAAAAAAACCAAACCAAATTTTGAAGAAAGGCACTAGTCCTCTTTCTTTTTTAATATTTGATTTTTATTTTAAACATTATCTCTCCCCCATGATCTAAAAATAACTTTTTCCCCAAGTACTTCTTTTATAGAAGAGTTTTATTCTGCCCTTTATAAAGAAACAATACTTTACAGCTTGCCTTTCCCTCCCACCCAATTTGTGCAAATTTCCTGCCCTGCCTCAAGTTGTAAGAGACACCTTCAACGTTCCCTTAATGTCCCATTAAAGAAGAAGAAAAGAAGAAAAAACACCACCTTGTGAACTCTTCCGCCTGCTTCTAATACCAAGTGGCTTCTCTTGATGAGTATCACAATCCCAGAGAAGCACAACTTTGTTCCCACAACATGTTGAACCCCCCAAATCGACAAATCTGCTTGCCTCAAACAAAAACATTTGCCCGAGTCACAAATATTAGCCGCAAAAGGTGCTGGATGAGCCATGTGAAGCTGGGCTTGTGGAGGACGATGGACAGATTAAAGGTCTTGCTTGGGTCACAGGTCAAACTTCTCTCCACCTTCAGATCCCATGCAGGGGCGGGTTCCTAATTTTTTTACTACCACTCTGTGGGTGTGGCTTATTTTGTGGGTGTGGCTTGTCAGCCATGTGACCAGGTGGCGTGGCTTCTCGGACTGCTGAAGGGAGGGGAACTGAGATAGGTCCTGCCGCCCATTCCCCCTCCCCTCAGCAGCTCAAGAAGCCTCAATTGTGCAAAAATGCCTAGGACCATCACCGCGCGTTCGTGGCTTCTCGGACTGCTGAAGGGAGGGGAATGGAGATAGCTCCTGCCGCCCGTTCTTTCAGCGTCTCACACGCTCCCTCAGCCATCCTCCCCTGCTTGGACTCACTGTGGGATAGGAAGGCAGCGCATGCACAGTGCCGGAAGCTCGGCTTCTGGGCATGCGCAGAAGAATTTTTTAAAAAAAATTAAAAAAATTTTTTTTTAAAAAAAATGGCAGCGCCCAGGCACTGGCAACCGACCGCACCGGTACTGTGACGTCACCAGCAGGCCACTACCGGTGCTATAGAGTGGACCGCACCTGTAGGAACCCACCACTGATTTCTGAGCTAAGACTTGATAGGTGGATTAGAATGCCAAATCCAGTCTAAATATCTGGTTGTGGGGACCAACCGTAACATTTCCACATTTCCAGAGAAAGAAAAAGAACACTTGGTGGTGATGTAATTAGTAGTTTGGGAAGACTGGAGGGAAGTCTAATTAGCTAAAACTATTTGAGAAAGGGGAAAATCATGGAAATTAGGATTTTATTAGCATCTCCCCCTGTCCCACTTTGCAAGTTATAATCCTAGCACTGTCTGGGTACAATCAAGGACTCTGGGGTCCTTAGTGCTCTTTGAGCTTGGCCGTTTTCTTGCAGATGTTTCATTAGCAAAGTAGGCAATCTACTAGGTCAGTGATGGCGAACCTATGGCACGCGTGCCACAGGTGGCACGCGGAGCCATATCTGCCGGCACACGAGCCGTTGCCCTAGCTCAGCTCCAGCGTGCATGTGCACTCCAGCCATCTGATTTTCGGCTCGCACAGAGGCTCTGGGAGGGTGTTTTCGGCTTCTGGAGGGCCTCCGGCGGGCAGGAGAAGGCATTTTCACCCTCCCCAAGCTCCAGGGAAGCCTCTGGAGCCTGGAGAGGACGAAAAACGGGCCTACTAGGGCCACCAGAAGTTGGGAAATGGGATGTTTCTGCCTCCAGAGTGCCTCCAGGGTGGTGGGGGAGGCCATTTTTGCCCTCCCCAGGGATTGAATTATGGGTGTGGGCACTCGCGCATGCACAATAGCACGTGCGCACGCGCTTTCGGCACCTGAGGAAAAAAAGGTTCGCCATCACTGTACTAGGTAATCTAAACTAGGTAATCTAAACTAAGTAGCAGAGCGAGAGACAAAAAGGTTACGGATGGGAGAACAGTCTGTTGCTTGAGTTCACAAGGTTTACCCAGGGGGCAAAAGGAATGGAGAAAAAAAAAATCAAACCAACATTAAAAGTGCTTTTATGTCAAGCTACACCAACATACTTATGACTTTAACTCCATTTTGAATGGCATTCGCAGGAGGAGGAAAATGGAGCCCTGGGTTGGGAATGAGGCTGGAGAGGGAAGGGAAAAGTCTTTAGCAGGTGAGCTGATGAGAAGCAAAAGGGGTCAAGGAGGAGAGATTTTGGGTCAGAATCAGGACTTCACTGCTGCAAAGTCATTGATTCCCAGAACCAGAACTAAGAGAAGGGAAGGGAACCGGGTTTTGGTGGCTGAAGTTTTGCCGGCCCGATCTGATTTCTTGGCTCTCTTGAAAGCTCTCCTTTACAAAAATAAAAATAATAAAAATCACAGGTAGTCCTCAACTTACAACCATTTGTTTAGTGACCATTCCAAATGACAACAGCACTGAAAAAAAATGATTGACAGCCAGTCCTCGTGCCACGGTCGTGGGAATCAAAACTGAGGAGCTTGATTCAACCGGTTTGTGTTTATGACGGCTGCAGGGTCACGAGATCCCCATTTGCGGCTTTCCGACAAACAAAGTCCATGGGGTATGTCAGATTTGCTTAATGACCTCACGATTCGCTTTGCAGCCACCCTGACTCACTTAACAACCGTGATAAAATTGGCCCTGACTCAACAATCACCTTGCTTAGTAATAAAAATCCTGCTCCCAATTTTAGTTGTACATTGAGGACTACCTATGTTCAGATGAATTGCTTTCATCCTCTCAAACTCTATTCTGAGCTCGCTCTTTCCTTTTTGACTGAAGTGGGTTTTTTCAAGTCTCCAAAGATGGTTTCCCCCCCCCTTTGGTTTCGATGCATTCCTCTTTTTTCCTCAGGATGGGCCGAAAAAGCAGAACAAAGGCCGGATGTGAGGTATCCTGTTGCAAAAGGGGCCGTTGCTGGGATATTCCGCTGTTGTTGCTGCTTTGCCTCTGCCGCGCTCTCTCCCTTAGTCCATCCCGTGTCCCGCTCAGGATCGCTGCAACGGGTGGAAGCTGCTGGGCCGCAGTTTCATCTCAGTGAAAGGAATGGAAAACTCGAATCCTTTCCAGTTAAACCAGTTGACGCCCTGGAATGGAGGAGAGAGAGGGGATACGTGAGAAATGCAAAGCCGAATTTAGACTCCTCCCCTTTTCACAAAAGGAAGATCAGTAAAGTCAGAGAAAGAGAGAGAGAAATTGAGGTGAAAGTGTTTTATACCGGTAGTCCTCGACTTACGACCAGCAACATTTCTGTTGCTAAGTGAAACATCTGTTAATGTTAATATTTGTTAAGTGAATTTTGCCCCATTTTACAACCTTTCTTGCCACAGTTGTTAAGGGAATCACTGCCGTTATTAAGTTAGCAAGACGGTTGTTAAATGAATCTGGCTTCCCCATTGACTTTGCTTGTCAGAAGGTCGCAAAAGGGGATCACGTGACCCTGGGACACTGCAACGGTCATAAATACGAGTCAGTTGCCAGCGTCCGAATTTTGATCACGTGACCATGGGGATGCTGCAATGGTGGTAAGGGTGACAATCGGCCCTAAGTCACCTTTTTCAGCGCCGTTGTAACTTTGAATGGTCACTAAATGAACTGTTGTAAGTCGAGGACTACCTGTCAATGGTCCGACTGACGAACCCAACCAAAGCAAGCACATTTGAGACTTTCAGAGGTCTGAATGCAAAACTTTATTGAGTACATCATTTGGCACTGATGAAGGCAAAACCAGTTCTACCTAATTCCCGCACAAACTCACATAGTTGCAATATAGATTTCCTCCTCCCCCTATTAGTGCAGGTCACATTGTCCAATGGAGTGTCGTTATTTTGTTACGAGAAAAAGTTTCTAGTCTTGGCAAACCCCTGCCAATGTGTCCTTGGCTCTCATGGTTCTTCTTATTGAGGTCTGGAACCTGCATTCCATCTCACCTTTCCCTCTTCTCTAGTTCCTTGGGAAGTTGAGAAGCGATAATGGTTGCAACAGCATAAGCACACTTCAAGCTTGACACTACCTCTATGCTATAAGTCACCCAGTCATTTGACATGAGATGGGTGGCAAATAAATTTCATAATAAATAAAAAAAAGTGACCCAGCAAGGCTAGAGAGGTCCACCTGACTAGGAGTCCGCTTAAGAGAGTGGAAAATAGGAGTGCCTGCAGGCCGTGGTCAAAAAAAGTTAAGATGGAGGCCCCGCAGTGTACTTGAAACACCTTATATTAAAAATGATGGAGCTTAGATTGTGCCATTGTGGCTGCCATCTTGACTTTTATGACCATACTCTCTGGATATCCCTGTAAGGCCATTGACTTCACTTTCAGCTCTGGAATTTGGACTGCTATAGCATCCTCTTCTCTCTACCAGGACCTGTCATCCTCCCACTCCATCACCATCCTAGGTCAACAGCAGCAAAAAGCCGATCAATATACCATAGCAATAGCACTTAGACCCGTGGTGGCGAACCTATGTCACGCGTGCCACAGGTGGCACGCGGAGCCATAGCGGAGGGCACGCGAGCGTTGCCCACCGGCAAACCGGAAGTGCGGAAAAAACGCACTTCCGGTTTGCCGGTGAGCTGTTTTTTGCACTCCGGAGGGTTCAGGGAAGCTCCCTGAAGCCCCAGAATGCAAAAAACGACGAAACGGACAAACCGGAAGTGCATTTTTCCAAACTTCCGGTTTGCCCATTTCATCGTTTTTTACCGTCCCAGGCTCCGGTAAGGCCTTTGCGCGGGGGTGGGGTGTGTGTGCGCATGCGCAGGGGGCAGCATGGGGGGGTGTTGTGCGCATGCGTGGGGGGGAGGGAATGGGTGTGGGCATGCGTGCACGCACTAGCGCGCACCCCCCCCCCCCTTTTTGGCACGCGAACCAAAAAAGTTTCGCCATCACTGACTTAGACTTATCTACCACTTCACAGTGCTTCACAGCCCCCTCTCCAAGCAGTTTTTACAGAGTCAGCCTATTGCCCCCCAACAATCTGGGTCTCATTTTACCGACCTCGGAAGGATGGAAGGCTGAGTCAACCTTGAGCTGGTCGGAATCGAACTGCCGAACTGCAGGCAGCCAGCAGTCAGCAGAGGTAGCCTGTGGTAATACTGCATTATAACCAGCAGTGGGTTGCTCCCAGTTCGGCCCGGTTCTTAGAACTGGTAGCGCTGGTGGCGGGAGGCTCCGCCCACCCACCCGGGACACTTCTGCTCATGCACAGAAGCTGCTGGGCCGCAGTGGCAAGAAAGGTTGCAAAACTGGGGCAAAATTCACTTAACAATTGCCTCGCTTAGCAACAAAAATTTGGGGCTCGATTGTGGTTGTAGGTCGAGGACTACCTGTAGCAATAGCAATGTGCTCCACAGCCCTCTCTAAGTGGTTTACAGAGCCAGCATATTGCCCCCAACAATCTGGGTCCCAATTTTACCGACCTTGGAAGGATGGAAGGCTGTGTCAACCTTGAGCCTGGTGAGACTCGAATTGCCAAACTGCAGTCAGCCAGCAGTCAGCAGAAGTAGCCTGCAGTACTACATTCTAACCACTGTGCCACCACGGCTCTTAGCACTTAGCACATCTAGTTGTAATTTGTATCTGGTTTTCCCCAGGAGGCTGACATCAATCTTGCAAGGCTCTTCCCTGTCTCCTTTAGTTTGAGAAGCGCTAGGGAAGGTCTCTCCTGAGCCGATTGCCTTGTCCACTGTTGAGCTGAGGGCTATGTTGTCTCTTATCTGATTGCTCCCTCGGCAGCATCTCTTGGCTCAGTCTCCCAAGGTTTTTTCCACATACCATTACATCATTTCCCCCCAGTCTTTTGCTCCATCCCACCTGCCCATCGGGGATTACCTGGTGATCGCGGTTGTTAGCGTAGAGCCCATTGAGGTTGGTGTAGTGGCAGTTGCGATACCACCATGCCCCACGGTAAGAGATGGCACAGGGGATGATGACCCGATTCGGATCCCGGTCCCGCGTGGAGAAAACACTCCCTGAGTGGTAGCTTAAGGCATCGCCTGGGTGAGAGAGAAAGTGGGAAAGTGAGAGTGAAAAACAACCACAGTCCTCCCTCCCTGAATTTTTGGCTGCCCACAAAGGACTCTCAAGAATTATCTTCTTCCCTATATAGGTGAATCCCTTCTGCTTACAGATAGTCCTTGATTTACTATTGATCAAAGTTGAACTCCCAAGAACTACTTACAACCCATTTTGAGAGTAACCCATTTTGAGAGTAACCCATTTTGAGAGTAACAATGGCTGCAACTCCCCAAGTCACATGATCACATTTTGGGTGCTTGGCCAATAACCTTTGGGGGGCGGGGGGGGGAAGTTCAGGGCTTATGTAGAATCCATCTCCAAAGCTTTGCTCTTTGCTCTTCGTAATGATGGTAACTCAAGTCAAGACATGGTTTTCCCATCGTCCCCCATTTCATAAAACCCAAATCTGAGGATTATAGTCCTTTCCATATTTCTAACACCACATCTATCCATGCACACACACACACACACACACACACACACACACACACACACACACACACACACACAAACGTGTATGTGTGTGTGTAACATTTTTTGCTGATAAATGAAAATAAAGGGAGACTATTATAGATCTATTTCGAGCTATTTTGCTCTCATCAGATAGCCATACCCTTAGTGGGAATTGAACCTGGGCACACACACATATACATATACATGTGGAAGAGCTGAAGTGGTGCAGTGGTTAAATGCAGCCATTGCAGGCTGACTGCTAGTTCAGCAGTTCAGCTGTTCAAATCTCACTAGGCTCAAGGTTGACTCAGCCTTCCATCCTTCCGAGGTCGGTAAAATGAGGACCCAGATTGTTGGGGGCAATATGCTGAACTCTGTAAACCGCTTAGAGAGGGCTGTAAAGCACTATGAAGCGGTATATAAGTAAAATGCTATTGCTAATGCTATTGCTATATACATATACATATACATACATACATACATACATACATACATACATACATACATACATACATGCATGTATGTATGTATGTATGTATGTATATATATCAGCGGAGGGTTCCGGTTATTTTCGCTACCGGTGCGCATTGTGAGCATGCGCAGAAGTGAACTCGCATTCCATCGGGCGATTTCACTTCCATGCATGCTTAGGACGACATTACAAGCCGAAACACAGCCGAGGAGCTTCTCAGCTGTGCTTTGGAGGTATTGAAACAAGGGCGAGCAGGTGGGCTTTTTCCTGACAGCTCAGGACGCGGAGAAACGCCAGAAAATGACATCATTTTAAGGGTTTACAGATTACAGATTACAGCTCCATTTTTGCTGGCAGAGGCACTGTGGGCCTGTCCTTCACTGTTTCTAGGGCAGAGGCACTGTGGGCCAGATCTAAGAACCCCACAGGACGGATCCGACCTTGAATTTGACACCCCTGCTATAAGGTCTCATCATGCCTTGAGCAAGGGGTTGGAGTAGAAGACATCTGAGGTCCCTTCCAGATTCTGTGTTCATGGAAAGAGCTATATCGGTAGTCCTCAATTTACAACCGTTCATTTAGTGACCATTCAAGGTTACAACGGCACTGAAAAAGTGACTTACGACCATTTCCCACACTTACGGCCTGTGTAGCATTCCCCCCGATCATGTGATCAAAATTCAGATGCCCGGCATCTCAATTTGACTCATACTTATAACCATTGCTGCGTCCCAAAGTTCATGGGATCACCTTTTGCGACCATCTGACCGGCAAAGTCAATGGGGAAGCCAGGATTCACTGAGCAACCGGGTCCCTCACTTATATACTGCGGTGATTCACATAGCAACTGTGGCAGGAAAGGTCGTAAAATGGGGGGGGGGCAAAGCTTCACTTCACAAATGTCTCGCTTAACAACAGAAATTTGGGGCTCATATTATGGTCATAAGTCGAGGACCCCCTGCAGATGGAAGCCGCATTTTAAAGATCCACCCACAAAAAGGAACAAGGCTGGTGCTTGCTTTATTTATTTATTTATTTTGGTATTCTTATATGCCGCCCAACTCCCGAAGGACTCAGGGCGGCGTACAACAGAGAAAAATACAAGAATGACCAAGCACAGGTGGAAGGTGGAAAGGACCAGGGGCGGGTTCCTAATTTTTTTTACTGCCACTCTGTGGGTGTGGCTTATTTTGTGGGTGTGGCTTGCCAGCCATGTGACCGGGTGGGCGTGGCTTGCCAGCCATGTGACCAGGTGGGCGTGGCTTCTCGGACTACTGAAGGGAGGGGAACTGAGATAGGTCCTGCCGCCCATTCCCCCTCCTCTCAGCAGCTCGAGAAGCCTCAAACGTGTGAAAATGCCTGGGATCATCACCGCGCGTTCGTGGCTTCTCGGATTGCTGAAGGGAGGGGAATGGAGATAGCTCCTGCCGCCCGTTCTTTCAGCGTCTCACGCGCTCTCTCAGCCATCCTCCCCTACTTGGACTCACTGTGGGGTAGGAAGGCAGCGCATGCACAGTGCCGGAAGCTCGGCTTCTGGGCATGCACAGAAGAAATTTTTTTAAAAAAATTAATTTTTTTTAAAAAAAGGGCGGCACCCAGGCACCAGCAATTGACTGCACCGGTACTGTGACGTCACCAGCGGGCCGCTACCGGTGCTATAGAGTGGACCGCACTGGTAGGAACCCACCACTGGAAAGGACATAGAAATCTGCCAATCAGGGCACATGAGAAGAGAATCTAGAAAGCAATCTCTTTAAGCTGCTTCATTTCCCTGTTGGTTTCAGCACAGGAGATGCTCAGTTTTAGGCTGCTCGGCATTCTATTCAATCAATCAACCAACCAACCAATCAATCAATCAATCACAGTGTCAACCCTGAAGTTGGCCTGTCTGCAGCCATTTTGTTTCCTTTGCTTCAGTGCTGACCCAGCCTGGAGCTTGAAGGGACGGGAGGTGGGCAGTAGAGATAGTTGGGATGTTGTAGCCAAAATAAAATAATTTCCCTTAGGAACCAAGGACATTCATGCTAGAAGACCTCCCAAGGTCCCTTCCAACTCTGTTACTATTACAGGTGTTTGGCAGGAGGACACTGGGAACGTCTGTCAACTGACCTGGGAGCTGATTGGGCCATCTGACCAGGGGGAAGTGACAAAACTTTTACTTTTAATTACCGTATTTTTTGGAGTATAAGACGCACTTGAGTATAAGACGCACCTTAGTTTTTGGGGAGGAAAATAGGGGAAAACAATCTGCCTACCAGGTATTCATCTGGCTAGCATCCTTAGTCTGGTCAGCTTCAGCACATTATTTTATCCCCTGGTTAGGACTTAAAAAAACCTTCTTCTGAGAGAGTAACAATGAAAGAACCTGCAAGCTGGTAAGAGCTGGGAAGATCATTAGCACCTGGTTAAGGCTAGAAAAAAACTTATTCAGAGCAAGTAGAGCAATGAAAAAAAATTCTGCAAAGACTTAGGGCTGGAAAAACCTTCTTTGGAGAGAGTAACAATGAAAAAGCCTGCAAGGTAAGAGCTGGGAAGATCTGTTAGCACCTAGTTAGGGCTGAAAAAAAAAGCTACATTCGAAGTATAAGACGCACCCAAATTTTCAGCCACTTTTAGGGAGGAAAAAGGTGCGTCTTATACTCCGAAAAATATGGTAGGTGAATATTGGTGGGACTTTTAGAGCCGGTTTTCACCAGGTTTGTGCCAATACGATATGTCCCAATAAACTGTTCTTTGAGGAAGATGCCTGCCTCAGAGTTCTCACTGTTGTGGATGTATTACTTGGAACCCTGACACACAGTCCCACAGCTATGCTCACCAGCTGTGCCCCGGTAACTGCCCAGATGCAGGCGGTAATGGTCAGCTGGAGGGTCCACACGGAAGTTCTGATAGGTGGCATAGACGGACTCGTCCCCAGCGCGGAGATCCACGCGTAGCTCGTAGTCCCCTGAAGAGGTCAGCTGGTGCAGAGCATTGTTTCCTGGAATCCAAAGAGAAAAGCGAGGAAGGACACTCTCAGTTACATGTGATGATGAGGGCACCGTTGGAAGAGTCCCCAGGCTGAGGAGACATCATACTGGAATCGAATCAATCTATGTGGTCACCAAGGAACAATTTGATGGCACATAATCAATCAATGTTCTGAAGGAGGTTAAAGAAGGAGTGACACTTACAAATGGAATCATTATGGAATCTGTATACAACTGTGGAAGTTAGTACAGCCTTATTATGATTTATATTTTTAAAAAAATACTAAGGTTTATGATTGTATAAAATAGAAATAGAAATAAAGATCATGAGAGAATAAGGAAAAGTAAAGAAGGGGAGAGGGGTGTAAGGCAAAAGGGAAAGAAAAAAGCAGCGACTTTCAACTTTTTCGCTTCAGTAGAGAACAACATACAGTTATTTTAGTGATGCTAACCATTTCTGTACACCAGATTGTCAGAATCAAACTTTCATTCCTCCCACCATCACCATCGTTTCAAGCATAAAGTCCAGAAATGGGATCAGTTGAGACAAGCCCTTATCCTCCTGTGGGCTCAGTTTCCAGTTTGTAAAAGGACAGGAAGGATGAAATGGTAGAAATATCTGGCAACACGGATGAGGAGACGCAGGCAAAGTTATAGACTTACCTAGCCAAAATTCCCGGGTGAGGTTGCCAAAGCCAAGAGCATAATTTTGCCAGTCCTGCCAGAAATCCGTCTCACCATTCATCCGACGTTGAAAGACCTGGGGAGGAGGAGGAGGAGAATGAGGATGAGGATGCCATGATGGAGAAGGAAGGGAAGAAAATTGATAGTAACCAGATATCAGAAAGCATGGGGCAGTGATGGCGAACCTTTTCTGGTTCGCGTGCCCACGCCCATTGCCCCCCCCCCCACGCATGCGCACAATGGGCAAACCGGAAATGGGGGAAAACGCACTTCTGGTTTGCCATTGGGCTGCTTTTTTGCACTTCGGAGGGTCCAGGGAAGCTTCCTGAAGCCCCGGAATGCAAAAAAAAAACAGCAAAACGGGCAAACCGGAAGTGCGTTTTCCGCACTTCCGGTTTGCCATTTTGCCATTTTTTGCACTCCGGAGGGTTCAGGGAAGCTTCCTGAAGCCCCGAAATGCAAAAAATGGCAAAATGGGCAAACTGGAAGTGTAGAAAACGCACTTCCGGTTTGCCCATTTTGCTGTTTTTTGCATTCCGGGGCTTCAGGAAGCTTCCCTGAACCCTCCGGAGTGCAAAAAACAGCTCATCGGCAAACCGGAAGTGCGTTTTTCCGCACTTCCGGTTTGCCGGTGGGCAACGCTCGCGTGCCCTCCGCTATGGCTCCGCGTGCCACCTGTGGCACACGTGCCATAGATTCGCCATCATGGGCATGGGGTGTGTGGCCATGGTAGGTGTGGACAACATGATATCACTTGTGACAGGGGACACCTATCCTGTAGTCACCTTGCAAACAGCAAAGGACCGGCCTATGGTGCCTCTGCCAGTGAAAACGGAGCTCGCGAGAGCCGCGCGTGGCCCTCCTGAGCTCCACTTTCACTGGCAGAGGGTTGCAGGAAGCCATCCCAGCTGGAAACAGAGCTCATGAGGACCGCGCATGCCCCCCCCAAGCTCCGTTTTTGCTGACAAAGGGTTGCAGGACGCCGTCCCAGCCAAAAACGGAGCTTGGGAGCATGTTGGCTATGGATGATGGGATCTATTGTCTGATGTATCCAGAAAGTTGGGGAAGGATGCTGCTTTAAAGACTTCCATTCATTTCCCTTCATTAACCCCACCCACCATTTAAAATTCTTCAACTGCCAAGGTCTGCGGCTGAAAAAACAGCACGGATGAAATCATGGCTGGAGGAAACAATGATTCTGTCAACCCTGAAGCTGACCTGACCGAGGCCATTTTGAAGCTTCCGTGTTGCCACACTGGAGCTGAGGGATAGGGAGGGGGGGGAATAGAGATAGCTGGGGTTTTGTAGCCAAAACAAAATATTTTCTCCTGGGAACCAAGGACATTCTCACACCTGGTCAGAGAGAGGAGGAGTGACATTACCAGGCAACCAGACGGCAACCTGATTGGACCATGTGACTGATTGTTTGGGGAAGGGGGAAAACTTTTACTTTTAATTAGGTGAAAACTGTGGGATCCTTCAGAGTCGGTTTTCACCAGACCTGTGCCAATAGGATATATCCAATAAAACTATTCTTTGAGGAATCTACTGGCCTCGGAGTTTTGTTTGCTATGGGATTATTACTTGGAACTCTGACAGATTCTTTTTCAAGAAACTGTAGTTTGACCATTACCAACCCAACCGAACCAGTTCATACTCACAATCCAGCCTCCCCCATCTGTCTCCATATCACAGAACACCCTCAAGGGACGTTCCCGGTTGCCCCCTAGATAAATTGTTGTTACTCGTGAAGCTCCTGGCCCATTCTGGATTTCTTCCGAGCAGTCCCGAGGGAAGGGGTATGTCAGGTGCCCTGTCCAAGAAAGAAAGGGTGATCACTGGATCCATTCAGGGTTTTGGTCTTTAGGAAGTCTATCAGAGTTTGTTGCAGAAAAATCAATTTCCAGAAGCACAGACAGATAACTGATTCAGCTGGATTCATTAACTTCTTTATAAACATAGTAATATATATATACAATACCACAAGTAGATTATTTCTTCAAGTAAACACAAGCAGGAGAGTTGGTTTCATCTCAGCAGAGCAGACAAGCACAAAGAGGGCTGAGAGTACAGAGTGGACTGAGAGTACAGAGTGGGCTGAGCCACGCCCAGCCTTAAGCTTAAGTTTTCAGTTTCGATTCTCAGCACAGACTCAGAAGTGTTTAGCTGTCATTGGCTGACTTAGTTGCTATGCCTATTCATTGGCTGACATGGCTCTCCCAGTTCATGAATATCTTAACAAAGTCCCAAAGAACCACAGACAGTCTGTCTCAAACATAGACATATCAGGGAACCTATAATGTGTATTACCAGTGGTGAAGGATGTGGAGATGGGAGCTGTTGGTGTTCCCCTCCTCACTGCCTGGACTTGGACCTGGTACCGACTTGAAGGAATCAGATCTTGAAGTTCGTATGAAGTGACGGAAGCATCCAGAGGGATCTCCTGTGGAGAACAAAATAAAGGCGGGGAAATTTAGGTCAGCAATATATAAGAGCTTTGAGTTGCAGCTATATGGAGAACAATACATGAAATGTCCCGAAGGTGCTTTTTCAAGAGGCAACTGAAAAACTGTGGCTAGGTACCTTTGATTGTCCATCGGGGGTCTCATAACTCAACAGATAACCCTCAGAGGGGGCACCAGGGGGTGACCAGGTGAGACGTGCACTGCGGGGGGAAATTTCCGTAGCATGCAGGTCCCGGGGCCCATCTGCTCCTGCAGGAGGAGGAGGAAGGTGAGAGCTTAAAAAAAATGAACAAAATTGTACAATTATGAATTTAACCCTGCCTTGTGCTATAGAGCAGTGGAGAAAAATCTATGAACTCTTTTGGGAAACGAAGCCAAAGGGACATTTTGCCCAATGTTTCAAAAAAAAAATTCTCCTGAGAAATTCTAAGATAGGGTATGACAAACCAGACAATCTGGTTTAACTAGCCCTGGCTTACGGTGTTGCGTGAACTCTGTCGCTTTGTTCATCTTTCAGCACCTGGCACTCGTATATTTCCCTCCAAGATGGCTGAATTTTTAGCGGACATGAAGTGTAATGTCTGAAAATTCACTAATGTTAAAACTGGGTTTTGAACATAGACAACTTCCTTGAGTGTTTAGCTTATGCTACACATCAGCTTTGAATTGTATTACAAAGATACAACAAAGTCACTGAGGAAGCAGCACGGAAGGTCACAAATTAGATTTTAGATTTATTATTAGAGTTGGAAGGGACCTTGTAGGTCATCTAGTCCAACCCCCTGCTCAAGCAGGAGTTCCTACACCTTTTGAGACAGATGGCAGTCCAGTCTCCCCTTGAAGGTCGCAAGTGTTGGGGCTGGCAAGCTGTTCCACTGGTTGATCGCTCTCACCGTCAGAAAGTTTCTCCTCACTTCCAAGTTGAATCAGAATAGAGCTGGAAGGGACCTTGAAGGTCTTCTAGTTTAACCCCCTACTCAAGCAGGAGCCCCTCTATCATTCCAGACAAGTGGCTGTTCAGTCTCTTCTTAAAGACCTTGATGATGAAGCGCCCACAACTTCTGAAGGCAAGCTGTTCCACTGGCTAATTGTTCTCACTGTTAGGAAGTTTCTCCTTAGTTCTAGGTTTCTTCTCTGCTTGATTAGTTTCCATCCATTGCTTCTTGTCCTGCCCTCAGGTGCTTTGGAGAATAGGTTGTTGACCCACTCTTCTCTCTGGCAGCGCCTTAGATACTGGAACACTGCTATCATGTCCCCCCTGGTCCTCCTTTTCTCTAGACTAGCCCTACTCAATTTCTGCAACCGTTCTTCCTATGTTTTAGTCTCCAGGCCTTTAATCATCATACTTGCTCTCCTTTGCACTTTTTCCAAAGTCTCAACATCTTTTTTTGTAATGTGGTGACCAATTTGGATGCCGTATTCCAGGTGTCTGCCTTACTAAGGATTTATAAAGCGGTACTAATACTTCACGTGATTTTGATTTTATGCCTCTTTTTACGCAAGCAAGGATTGCATTAGCTTTTTTGTGACATCACGTGCAGTGGTGGGTTCCTACAGGTGCGGTCCACTATAGCACCGGTAGCGGCCTGCTGGTGACGTCACAGTACCGGTGCAGTTGGTTGCCAGTGCCTGGGCGCCGCCATTAAAAAAAAATTTTTTTAAAAAATTTTCTTCTGCGCATGCCCAGAAGCCG
Organism: Diadophis punctatus similis; assembly: GCA_023053685.1. Taxonomy (NCBI): domain Eukaryota; kingdom Metazoa; phylum Chordata; class Lepidosauria; order Squamata; family Dipsadidae; genus Diadophis; species Diadophis punctatus. The sequence goes on from JALIGW010000002.1 coordinate 250,999,948, forward strand.
AGCTTCTGGCACTGCGCATGTGTTGCCTTCCTACCCCACAGTGAGTCCAAGCAGGGGAGTATGGCTGAGGGAGCGCGTGAGATGCTGAAAGAACGGGTGGCAGGAGCTATCTCCATTCCCCTCCCTTCAGCAGTCCGAGAAGCCACGCCCACCCGGTCACATGGCCGGCAAGCCACGCCACCCGGTCACATGGCTGGCAAGCCACACCCACAAAATAAGCCACACTCACAGAGTGGTAGTAAAAAAATTAGGAACCCGCCCCTGATCACGTGTAATAATTGTGGCAAAAAGGTCGTAAAATTGGTTGCGGTCACGTGATGCATCACTCACTGACCGTGCCACTTAATGAATTTTCTTGTTTTAAGTCAAAATTGACTCCGCTATTCACTCTGATTGATGGATTGACTGGTTAATTGATCATACACCATCAAGTCTTGAATCTTAGCAACCACATAGGTGCATCTTTCCAGGAGGGTCTGTCCCCCAACCTGGCACTTCGGGTCTTCCAATGGTGCACCCACTACCACCACTGTAATGGAACCCATCCACTCACCAGTGGTGAAAGTAGCGCTGATGGGAGAACTTCGGTTTCCTTCTTTTTCCCCATAGACATTGGCCCAATATTCCGTGTCCCTTTGCAGCTCTGACAGCTGAAGCTGGACACGATTTCCTGGAACCGATTCGGAGACCTGTGAGCCTGGGTGGGAAAAATGCAGAATAGGTAAATACAGAGATGAAATCTATTCCAAGCGGAGCCTAAGCGAAACCAGATCAAGAGTCTAGGATGGGGGTCTCCAAACTTGGCAAACTTTTAAGACTTGTGGACTTCAGCTCCCAGAATTCCCCAGCCAACTGTCAACTCTGAAGTGAACCTGGCTGAAGCCATCTTTTGCTGCCTCACAGTTGCCATGTGATGGATAGGAAATTATTCCCATCAAGAGGTGATATAGCAGTGATGGCGAACCTATGGCACGCGTGCCACAGATGGCACGCGGAGTCATATCTGCCGGCACGTGAGCCGTTGCCCTAGCTTAGCTCCAGCACGCATGTGCGCACCGGCCAGCTGATTTTCGGCTCACATTGAGGCTCTGGGAGGGCATTTTTATTTATTTATTTTATTTATTTATTTATTTATTATTTGTTCTTCTATGCCGCCCTACTCCCGAGGGACTCAGGGCAGCTTCCGGAGGCCTCCGGGGGGGGGGCGGCTTCCGGAGGCCTCCGGGGGGGCAGGGGAGGGCATTTTAGCTCTCCTCAGGTTCTAGGGAAGCCTCTGGAGTCTGGGGAGGGCGAAAAATGGGCCTACTGGGCCCACCGGAAGTCAGGAAATGGGCCATTTCTGGCCTCCAAAGGGCCTCCGGGGCGGGGGCGGGAGAAGCGGTTTTCGCCCTCCCCAGACATTGAATTATGGGTGTGGGCACTCACGCATGTGTGATATCGCCCACGCACGCGCTTTCAGCACCTGAGGGAAAAAAGGTTCGCCATCACTGTGATATAGGATCTTGCTTCCTTGAAGTCATTCTTACTTAAAAAATAAAACCGAGATTTAATTCTAATTAACAAAATATTTATTTCAGTATAAAAGTAACAAAATATAAACCTTAATAAGCTACATTCTCTCAGCTAAGAATTCACGTCTGCCTCAGGCGAGGCTCACAAGAGAAGAAGGAAGGAGGAGACTCCTGGAATGCACACATGCGCAATAATACATATCGCATGTCTACTTGATTAGAAAATACAATAAACCTAGAAATATTGCAGAGGTGCTCAACTGGCAATATTCACATCGTGACACCATGAACTCTGGAGGGAGGGGGGAAGGGAAGCAGATAGACTGGCTAGCAGTCATAACAAAAAGCTTTCTCATGGGAACCAAGGTCATCCCAACAGGTTGCAGTTGGAGGAGAAGAGGAGTGCCTGAGGCACCCGCTAAACGCCTTAATTGGTCAATGTGACCTGTGACATTTGGGGAGGGGAAACAATTGCTCTTTTAATTATGCTACAAATGTGGGGAAACTTTCAGAGTTGGCTTTCACTAGCTGTGCCGATACGATGCGCTCAATAAAACATGTTCTTTGAGGAATCTGCCTGCCTCAGAGTTCTGCTTTCAATGGGTGCGTTACTTGGAACGCTGACACCAACATGGCTGTCTGGGAATTTCTGGGAGTTGAAGTCCACAAGTCTTAAAGTTGCCAAGTTTTTTTGGGGGGGCTAGTCTAAGAGGAACGGATAACAGAATACAGAAGGCAGTAAGATGAGAAATATAAAGACACAAGATTAAAATATTGCAGGAAAAGAAAACGCAGCTGAATCTCCTTTATAGCAACTCCATACATGCCGCCTCTCAACAGCTTCCTATCCTGGCATCCAGAGGACCCGACATAATTTCATCCATTGCTTTCTCCCCTCTAAACTTCTCACTGCTCTTTCTGGGGATTTCATTACCTCCATTCAAACACGACTTTTTCAAAGTTCTTTGACTTACAGATTCCTCCTTTTACATAACAGTTTCAATTTGGTCCTCATTCGAATAACTTTTGTGCCATTGTCGGAACTTCAGAACCGAGTTCTAACTATGTTTTGGGAGAGGGGCGGGGTATCATAATTTTGAATGATTTCTCAGTGACTCAGTGGCTAAGCGAGGACTACCTGCATTTTAGGTTCAAGCGGGCACGTATAGAAAAGCATAGAGATGTCCTGGCAGGAGGAACGTGAAAGCATTGAGCGAAGCAGAAGGAGAGATGAAAAAGAAACTAAAGATTGTCCACACGCTCAGGAAAAGATATTTTAAATTAAAGCGGTGGCAAGATGATGCGACACTCTTTATTTCTCTTATTTCTTACCGGTGCCGGTGATAGGTCCGTATGTGACGATGTAGTTGTTCATCTCAGCCACAGCAGGACGCCATGTCAGCACGGCGGAGGTATCGGTTACATTGACAGCCCGCAAATTAGAAGGACCGTCTGGCACTGTGAAGTTAAAGTAGGAGAGGATTGCCTGAATGTTTCCCCCAAAAGGGACTCCCTACACCAGAGTTCCCCAACCTTTCCGGGTTGGCGGCCCGGAGCAGGGGGAGGGAGAAGGAGGGGATGATTTTGTGGGAGGCGCATGTGCTCGTGCGTGCGTGCACGAGTGCCTGCGATGTTTGCGGTGACGCTGTCGCAAGTGGGACCAAAAGTGCCCGCAATGAGGCTTGCATGATTGGGACCACGACCGCCCACAACGCACAAGTGAGTGAGGCCGCAAGTGTCTGTGATGATGCTCACGCAAGTGGGGCGGCAATCACCATTTGTCTGAAATGGTATAGGGTTTCCTGCCTAAGCAGGGGGTTTATATATTTATTTATTTATTTAGTTATTCTTATATGCCGCCCTACTCCCTGGGGACTCAGGGCGGTGTACAACATGTGCAAGAACAGCTATAATACAACAATGAATACAACAATAAAATAGCAATTTAAATGAATAAAAAAACAACACAAGCAATACATACATGGGGGAGACCAAGATGTTCAACGGTCTCTGAATCACCACGCCTGCAGGAAGAGCCATGTCTTAATGGCTTTCCGGAAGGCCAGCAAGGTGGGAATAGTTCAGATCTCTGGGGGTAGTTGGTTCCAGAGAGTCGGAGCCCCCACAGAGAAGGCTCTCCCCCTTGGTCCCGCCAACCGACATTGTTTGGTTGAAGGGACCTAGAGGAGACTGACTCTGTGGGACCTAACTGGTCGTAGGGCTATATGAGGTAGGATGCGGTCCCGAAGATAACCTGGTCCTAAGCCATGTAGGGCTTTAAAGATGATAATCAACACCTTGAATTGCACCTCCAAGGTCCCTTCCAACTCTGTTATTCTATTCTATTATAAACAAAGATACTCGTGTAGGTTGGGCTGAGACTGCCTGCGATGTTTGTGGCGATGCTCACGCAAGTGGGCCTCTGCGTGCACCAGCCGGCCACTCATGTGGCCTGGTGGCGATTAGGCCATGGCCAGGTAGTAGCCCACGGCCCACAGGTTGGGGACTCCTGCCATACACAGTGGAAGAAGACATGACCCTCTGGAAGGGCACAGTAGGGTATACGACCAGCCCCTATCTCCCATCAACAACACTGTTTACCACACAGTCCTTTCAGCCGTACCAAGAAAGTTCCACACCCATTTGCCCTCAATGGCCCCAATGACTCTCAGAGAGCCAATGACCGACCTTCAGAGTGCTAAGGACCAGGTGACTGCTAAGAATATACATCCTTCCATTTCCCACCATTCTGCCAGAATTGAAGAAGCTTCCCAGATGAGAAGCAAAATGTTTTCCGGGGGGGGGGGGAGAACCAAGAAAGTCCAGTTGCCTTTTGCACAACACCTTTGGGATAACTATGACCTGGATGACTGAGAATCTCCATAGACAGTGTGATATAAGGGAGCTTCATAGATGTGTATCCTAGTCCTTGGGCAAAGCTAGATCAGTGAAATATAGAGGCCTGATTTTTGGGGTAGTGTCTGTTCCCTGACTTGGCTTACCTTGAAGGACTGGCACTAATTGACTCAATAAGGGAATCAATCAATAAGGGAATCAATCAATGAATAAGTAGATCTGCTGCCAGGCAGGGGTGGGTTCCATTTACCTTCTGTAGCTGTTCTCATCGCGACGGAAGTGCGTGTTTTGTGCACGCGCCTACGTCACCTTGGGGAAATGACCCTCTGCACATGCGCAGACGGTTCTCTGTCAGCCGCAGCGACCGGAGGACCGGTTCAGGAATGTGGACAGTTGACCATCGCTGCCTGTTCGGCGAGCGGGTGCAAATTTCCACCACCGGTACGTGCGAACCGGTCCGAACCGGCATTTAAGCTTCTTGCCCTCATGAATTACCTGTGGTGATGTAGCCCACCAATGGCTCGCTCTCTTCAAACCCACGGATAGACATTACGGCGACCTCATAGCTGGCCCCAGGAGTCAGACCCTCAATGATTGTCCTGAGTTCAGATTCATCCACTGGAATACTTTTGGGCTCCCCTAAAAGCAGTAAAAAAACAGAGCTGATATCTTTGCCTGAAATGTTATGAAGTGCTGGACAGATATTATTTGATTTCTTAATGTAGTGCTCTCCAATATGATAGGCAGCTTCTTGAGCTAACACAGAAAGGCACATCTAAAACATACAAAGAGCGGTTGCAGGAACTGAGCTTGGCCAGTCTGGCGAAGAGAAGGACCAGGGGTGACATGATAGCAGTGTTCCAATACTTGAGGGGATGCTACAGAGAGGAGGGGGTCAGGCTGTTCTCTATGGCACCAGAAAGCCAAACAAGGAATAACGGATGGAAGCTGACCAAGGAGAGATTCAACCTGGAAGTGAGGAGAAACTTTCTGACGGTGAGAGCGATCAACCAGTGGAACAGCTTGCCAGCGGAGGTTGTGAGAGCCCCAATACTTGCGGCCTTCAAGGGGAGACTGGACTGCCATCTGTCTCAAATGGTGTAGGAACTCCTGCTTGAGCAGGGGGTTGGACTAGATGACCTACAAGGTCCCTTCCAACTCTAATAATAAATCTAAATCTAAATCTTGGCTGAGCATGATGGGGTTTGTCGCCCAAATCATTTGGAGAGGGCCAGTCTGGAAAAGTTCACACTGAAATACAGGCCGACTGAATAATTACATTTCTGGAAGTGGTTTGCTATTGTCGTATCTTTCTTATGGCTGAAAGTAAGGATGGACTCAAATTCACCCACTTAGTTTCCATGCTTAAGGCAAGACTAGAACTCGGTTCCCCAACTCTTAGTCCAGTACCTTAATCACTAGACCAGTGATGGCTAACCTTTTTCTGGTCGCGTGCCAGCATCCATAATGCAATGCACACGTGACACCACCAACCCAAACGCCCCACCACACTGCGCATGCACGCACAACCCCCCTGCGCTCCACCCATGCATGAGTGTGCGATCCCCCTGCCCTGTTTTGGGCCTAGCAGGCCTCTCTGCAGCCTCCTGGGACCAAAAACGGGCCACGTGGGGGGGCGCACCCTCTGCCCCATTTTGGGCCTAGCAGGCCTCTCTGCAGCCTCCTGGGACCAAAAACGGGCCGCAAGGGTGGGGGGAGCCCTGTACCCCCCCGGCCCCATTTTGGGCCTAGCCAGCCTCCCTGCCCAAAAACGGGCCGTGGGGGGCACTGCACCCCCTGTGCTCCCCCCACCCCATGCATGCGTGCGTGACCCCCCCCACCCCTCCACACATGCATGTGCGTGTGCGTCTCCCGCATGCGCCCTGCCCTCCATGCATGCGCAGCAGATACCCAAAAATCAGCTGGCTGGCGGGAGGCGCGTGCACATGCCTGTGGAGCTGAGTTGGGCGACGGCTGGCGTGCCCGCAGAGAGGGCTCTGCGTGCCACCTGTGGCATGCTTGCCATAGGTTCGCCATCACAGCACTAGACCAAACTGGCTGTCAACATTACCATAACAACAAAGTTAGAGTTGAGTCTTGGTTCGCAGTTACAAAATGTTAAGACCACTGAGGAGGCCCAACTGGATTAACATGACACAATAAAGCTTAAACCCAGTTTCATAAAATTCAATTGCTAACCCTAACTCTTAATCATAACCCTGTTTCCAAATAAACCACGCTAAACTGATTCATAATGGTTGGCTTTTTCTCAGACGCTATTTCTATTCCACCTCAGCTCTTTCTGCCATATTGTGTGAACTCAACTAAGACATTCTGTCTGCTGTTAACAGACACTCCCAAGGAACAGGAGAGCCGAGGTGGCGCAGCAGTTAGAGTGCAGTACTGCAGGCCACTTTAGCTGACTGTGATCAGCAGGTCAGCTGTTCAAATCTCACCAGCTCAGGGTTGACTCAGCCTTCCATCCTTCCGAGGTAGGTAAAATGAGGACCCGGATTGTTGGGGGCAATGTAAATACACATTGCTTAATGGTGTAAAGCGCTTAGAGAGTGCTTGCACTATGAGGCGGTATATAAGTCTCACAAATAAATAAATAAATAAATAAATAAATAAATAAATAAATAAATAAATAAATAAATAAATAAATAAATATATATATATATATATATATATATATATATATATATATATATATATATATATATATATATATATATATATATATATATATATATATATATATATATATATATATATATATATATACACACCGTATTTTTCGGAGTATAAGACGCACCTTTTTCCTCCCTAAAAGTGGCTGAAAATTTGGGTGCGTCTTATAGTTCGAATGTAGCTTTTTTCCAGCCCTAACTAGGTGCTAACAGATCTTCCCAGCTCTTACCTTGCAGGCTTTTTCATTGTTACTCTCTCCAAAGAATGTTTTTCCAGCCCCAAGTCTTTGCAGGGTTTTTTTCATTGTTCTACTTGCTCCGAATAAGTTTGTTTTCTAGCCCTAACCAGGTGCTAACTATCTTCCCAGCTCTTACTGGCTTGCAGGCTCTTTCATTGTTACTCTCTCCGAAGAAGGTTTTTTTAAGTCCTAACCAGGGGATAAAATAATGTGCTGAAGCTGACCAGACTAAGGACGCTAGCCAGATGAATACCTGGTAGGCAGATTTTTCCCCTATTTTCCTCCCCCCAAACTAAGGTGCTTCTTATACTCCGGTGTGTCTTATATTCCGAAAAATACGGTAAATAAATAGATAGATAGATAGATAGGTAGGTAGGTAGGTAGGTAGGTAGGTAGGTAGGTAGGTAGGTAGGTAGGTAGGTAGGTAGGTAGATAGATAGATAGATAGATAGATAGATAGATAGATAGATAGATAGATAGATAGATAGATAGATAGATAGATAGATAGATAGATAGATAAATAAATAAATACCCTCACCGCCATCTGAAGGCTGGAAAGAAACTTTGTAGCCATCAATGCGAGAGGATGGGGGTCTCCAGTTTGCTACCACAGAGGTCTCATGAATGTCACTGAACCGCAAGTCCTGGGGACCATCCAGCTCTGGAAGAAGGGAGAAGAGAACAAGCGAGAGATGGGTCCGTGTGTCTTTTTGTAGAAAATAAAACAAGGAAAACATCATTGTAGGGAAGAGTCCATTTCTTAGTCAAAAGGGGAAACACCCAATCTAACCAAAAGAGGAAACACCCAACCAATTAAGGAAATCTTCTTAGTTCAAGGTTGCTTCTCTCCTTGATTAGTTTCCACCAATGGATGGAAACTAATCAAGAAGAGAAGCAACGTAGAACTAAGAAGAATTTTCCTGACAGTTTACAACAGTTAATCCGTGGAACAGCTTGCCTCCAGAAGTTGTGAATGCTCCAACACTGGAAGCTTTTAAGAAGAGATTGGGCAACCATCTGCCCAAAATGGTATAGGGATTCCTGCCTAAGCAGGGGGTTGGACTCAGCGGTGGGTTGCTAGCTAACCAGTAGCAGCGGCATTGGGAGGTTCTGCCCACCCGCCCGGGGCGCTTCTGCGCATGCGCAGAAGCATCGCGCGCACGAACTGGTAGTAACAGGTTCTAGAATCCACTACTGGTTGGACTAGAAGACCTCCAAGGTCCCTTCCAACTCTCTTTTTCTATTTCTATAATCCTCTAATACAGGGCTCTCCAAACTTGGCAACTTTAAGACTTGTGGATTTCAACATGCTGGCTGGGGGAATTCTGGGAGTTGAAGTCCACAAGTCTTAAAGCTGCCAAGTTTGGAGAGCCCTGATCTAATATAAAACAGAACAAAACAACAACAAAACGAAGAGTAAATGTTACAATCGCCTTAAAACGCAGCAAGGGGTTATGTGGGGAAACCGCCTTGGGTGGGTGGCTACAGCCATCAAAATGTTGAATTCCCTTTCTCCTTGCCCCAAAGCCTCAGTTCAAATTGGGGCTTTGCCCCCCCTTTTTTAAATTTTATTTTTTTTAGGAAGAAATGAAAAACGACCTTGTGGATTTTAACTCAGATGTGGCTGCAGCTGGGACCTCCTTGAGGAGGTCTGTGAGAAACGAGGCTTGCAGTTTGGCATGTGCCTCTTACCCGCTCGCCCCTTCCCCTTAAAAGTCTTCCCTCCCTCCCTCTTGGGATCCAATCTGGCCGACCACAAAGAAAACAGCACAGTGCCAAAGATGAATTTACTCGGGTCTTACACAAAGAAACCACAGTTGGAAGCTGGCCCAGCCTGATGCGAACCAAGCCAGGAATGCACAGCTGCTGAGCTGCTTGTGGTCTCCCACAAGATCAGCTCTGAGGTCTTAAACATCGTGGTCTCTGCCTCGATGACCCCAAATGGCCTTCCTAGGCAGGGGTGGGTTCCACTTACCTTTCTCTACCGGTGCGCATTGTGATATTTCGCGCGCGCGTGCGCGTCCCAACGTGCAATTCTACTTCCGCGCATGCACAGAAGGAAATTTGAAGCCGAAACACAGCTGAGAAGCCATCCGAACCAGGAAAAAAGCGCTGATTCTATTTCTGCGCATGCGCAGAAGGACATTTCAAGCCGAAAAAAGATGGCGGCGTGCACAGACCGGGAAAGACAGCACAGGAGCCGTCACGCCTAAATTGCGTCATCAGCGGGCTGCTACCGGAGCACCAGCACCGGACCGCACCGGTAGGAACCCACCCCTGTTCCTAAGGCAGATGAGCAGGTAAGGTAAAGGGTGGGCAGAACTAAACTTGACAGAGAGGGCTGGTTGTGATGGAGGTGAGTAGAAACTGGACTCTGTGCATGGTTTCTTGGCAGCCATGGAAAAATTTATTCTTTACCTCTTCCAGAAGTCCCAAGGAAGAGGGCTTTATTATGGTTAGTTCCTAGCTTATTCCCAGGATAGAGGGAGGGAACCAGGAAGAACATCATAGGCTACTACAGCTGTTGTTGACATGCCTCTCCTGTGAAATCTGGAATGATGACGAAATGGCTCCCTCTTCCTCCTTTGGTTTTTAGCCAAAGTTTCCCAGATTTTTCTGGCAAAAGCTGAATTATTTTCCCACCAGTTCTGTGAGTTCCAGGTTCTCCCAAGCCTTCACTTCATATTTGTCAGGGATACCCCAAGGCATGAAGCTTGCCCTTTCACCATCATCCCACCTCTCAGGTCTTCTCTTTCTCTTCTAAGAATTGTCCAGGGAGTTACTTTATCCACCTGAAAGGTCCTTATTCTAATCCTTCTGTGACATCACAGAAGCCCAGCCAATAATTATGGGGCAAGGCTTTTAAGCATATGGCACGTTTGCAGCTTTGCCAAGGAATGGAATGGAATGGAATGGAATGAATCTGTCTGTCTTCTGTCTATCTCTATCATCTATCAACTATCATCTATCTATCATCTATCTTCATCTACCTATCTCTGTCATATATCTCTATTTTTCACCTCTAGATCTCTCTCTCTCTCTCTCTCTCTCACACACACACACACACACACACACTCTCTCTCTCTCTCTCTCTCTCTCTCTGAATGAATGAATGAATCTATATGCTGTTTGTCTGTCTAGCTAGCTATGACCTATATCTATCTGTCTGTCTATCTGTCTATTCATGTCTCTCTCTCTTTCTACCTACCTATCATCTATCTCTACCACCTCTCTCTATCACTTTATCTATCTATCTATCTATCTATCTATCTATCTATCTATCTATCTATCTATCTATCTATCTCTCTCTCTCTCTCTCTCTCTCTCTCTCTCTCTCTCTCCCTCCCTCCCTCCCTCCCTCCATATCTATCTATCTATCTATCTATCTATCTATCTATCTATCTATCCATCCATCCATCCATCCATCCATCCATCCATCCATCCATCTCTATCTGTCTATCTGTCTATCTGTCTATCTGTCTATCTATCTATCTATCTATCTATCTATCTATCTATCTATCTATCTATCTATCTATCTATCTATCTATCTATCTATCTATCTATCTATCTATCATCTATCTATCTTCACTCTCTCTATTTCTCCCTCCCTATTATCTATCTCAGTGTTTCCCAACCTTGGCAACTTGAAGATGTCTGGACTTCAACTCCCAGAATTCCCCAGCCAGCGAATGCTGGCTGGGGAATTCTGGGAGTTGAAGTCCAGACATCTTCAAGTTGCCAAGGTTGGGAAACACTGATCTATCTATCCATCCATCCATCCACCCACCCACCCACCCACCCACCCATCCATCCATTCATCTAACATCCATCTGTCAGTCAGTCAGTCAGTCTGTCAATCTATCTAGTTAGCTAGCTAGTTCTTTTTTTGTGACTGACACCCACTTACGTATGTTAATACTTTCATTGAGAAGTATTTGTTCCTGGGGTTTTCTGTTTTGTTTTTACATTGGGGTAACCCATGCTGCCCCTTTACCTAGCCCGCTTGTCCTTGCTCCAGTGTTGATATCGGCCACTTCTGACTCATCCTTGATGCCATAGACCGTAAGGCTGTATTCGGTACTGGGTGCGAGTCCCTGGAGGGTGACGGAGCGTTTGTCTCCAGGCACTTTAACTTCTTTGGCTGGGACAGGCGTTTGGCCGCTTCCTAAACTGTCCTTCCATCTCACAAGGAAGGAGTCAAATTCCCCCTCCGGGACATCCCAGCCGAGATGCAGAGTCGTGGAGGTCACTTCAGAGACCACGAGGTGATCGAGCAAGGGAGCTGGAGTGCTGGTGCTTTCTGAGAAAGCTGCAGGAGAAAGAATGCAAACGGGTGAGGGGCCCACAAACAAGGAATGGGATAAGATAGGTAACACTGTTTGGCGGGCCAGGGCCAGTCCTTGTGTCCCAGGGGCTGGTGAAATCACAACATTAAGTGAACACAGGGGCTAAGTCCTCACCCTTCCCCCCTCCCAACTCCTCAATATTCTTAGGGGTTTAGGTGAGTTTCTAAGTCAAAAACTAACTTGAAACTCGACTGCAGAAAATACGACTTCAGCAACAGAGTGATCAATGCCTGGAATGCACTACCTGACTCTGTGGTTTCTTCCCCAAACCCCAAAAACTTTAACCTTAGACTGTCTACAGTCGACCTCTCCTCGTTTCTAAGAGGTCTGTAAGGGGCGTGCATAAGCGCACCATTGTGCCTACCGTCCCTGTCCTTCTGTCCTATTGTCCAAATTTACCTGTACCTACTTTGCTTTTGTTTATGTTTATACCAGGGGTGAAATCCTCCCGGTTCGCTCTTACCTGTTGGTCGCCGCACAGCCAAACAACCTGGTGGCATTCGCGGCGCGGGGCTTCCCCCGTCCGCCTGGACGCCGGCATTTGCGTTCTTTTGCCCTCTGTACAAGCAGAACACTTTGCGCATGCGCAGAGGGCAAAAGAATGCAAATGGCGGTATCCCGGCGGGTGGGGAAAGTGGGCGGGGGAAGCCCCGCGCCGCGAACGCCACCAGATTGTTCGGCTGTGCGGCGACCAACAGGTAAGAGCGAACCGGGAGGATTTCACCCCTGGTTTATACCATACCTGCTATCTTGTACACGTTTTGACAAATAAATAAATAATAAATAAATAAATAAATAAGTGGGATTTTCAGGGATTGAGTACTGAAACGTCTACAAGGAAACAACCAAGCTCAGAGAGCACCAAGGACCCTTTCAAAGAGAGAAACTCACCTGCAGTGACAGCATCAATAGAGACTGGTCCAAACGGTTTCTTTCCAGAGAGACCATAGAGGCTGAACTTGTATTTGTGGGAAGGTATTAAGTTAGAGATGAAAACCGTCCGGGAGTCCACACCAACAGGCACGGTTTGAGGGTTCCCTTGGGCGTCTTTGTAACGGATGAGAAAAGAGTCAAATTTCCCAGACGAGATAGTCCACGAAAGGCGGACAGAGTCATTGGTGACTTCGGAGATGGAAAGATCACCCAGTTTGGGTATTGCCTCAAAGTCCTTCCCTTGAGCTGGAAGAAATAAAAATACAAAATGTCTACGGAGATTCTCGGTCATCCGGGTCACGGTTGTTCCAAAGGTTTTTTTGGTTTTTCTTTCTTGGTTTTTCGTTGAAGACGTTTCCCTCAGAGCGGAAGAAGCTTCTTGGATGAGAAGCGAAACGTCTTCAAAGAAAAACCAGAAAGTCCAGTCGCCTCTTGGGAGGGAAAAAAGCACCTTTGAGACCAAAATACAAAATATTATGAAGAGTGCTATGCTTTTTGCAAAGGGCCAAGGGATCTAACGCAGGGTATCAAAACTGGGTTCCATGGAAATCCAGGTTCCTGAAACTAGAATGGATTCCGCAAAAAAACTGCCATCTGTCTCAAATGGTGTAGGAACTCCTGCTTGAGCAGGGGGTTGGACTAGATGACCTACAAGGTCCCTTCCAACTCTAATAATAAATCTAAATGCAAGGCGGGGGGGGGGAACACTTCTTTGCAGAACAAAAAAAGGCATACTCCTTTGCAGAGATTGATTGATTGATTGATTTGAGTGGTGCGGTGGCCTAGAGGTGGAGCTTTCGCCTCACAATCAGGAGGCTGTGAGTTCGATCCTAGGTAGAGGCTGATATTTCTCTCTCTGGGCATGATGAGAATATATCTGCTGAATATAACTCCACATTAGCAACAGGAAGGGCATCCGGCCAATAAACACATAGTTCCATTCAGTTGCCCAGACTCCACCCCTCAAGAGATTATGGGGTTGATAAAAGATGATTTATTTATTTATTTATTTAGAAAATTTATATGACCACCCTCACACACAGGAGATTCCGTGCAGCTTACAACCTTTAAAAACTACGATGTAAAAGCTATAATCTTCTCCTCTCCCTATGGCAGAGACAACAGAATTAGATCAACCACTTGATTGGCTACATCTCCACTCGTAGTCCTCAGGCCTGCTGACAAAACCGCATCTTCAGGCCTTTTGGAAAAGCAACAAGATGGTGGCCAATCACACTTTGATGGAATGGTGTACTATAGCTGCGGTCTCCAACCTTCCCGGCTTTGCGGACCGGCAAAGTGGGGGAGAGGGGATGGTTCCACACAAATGGCGGGCAAACGTACGCACATGCAGTTCCATGTGTGGGCATGCGTAACCCCCGCTCGCACAAATGGAGGTGTGTGTGCATGTTCTCATGCCTCTTTCATGGCCCAGTTCTGAACAGGCCGCAGACCAGTATTAGGCCATGCCCAATACTGTTCTATAGGGAAGGGGCAGGGGTGAAATGCTCCCGGTTTGGGCGGGCCAGTCGGTCGTCGCAGAGCCGACGGAGCCGGTGGTGGATGCGGCGCGGGGCTTCCCCTGCCCACTTCCCCCACCCACCTGGATGCCGCCATTTGAGTTCTATTGCCCTCTGCGCATGCGCAGAACACTTTGTGCATGCGCAGAGGGCAAAAGAAATGGTGGCATCCAGGTGGGCGGGGGAAGTGGGTGGGGGAAGCCCCGCGCCACGACTGCCACTGGCTCCGTCGGCTCTGCGACGACCGACTGGCCCACCCGAACCGGGAGCATTTCACCCCTGGGAAGGGGCCACCCCTGAGAAGGCCCTTTCTCATGATCCCATCCGGTATACATCCTGTGTCAGCCCTGAAGCCATTTTCCCTGGCACCTTCAGGGCTGCCACAGCGGAGCTGAGTTGAGTTGAATGGAAGGGGGGAGGTAGAGATAGCTGGGGACTTGTAGCCAAAAAAAAATTTCATTCCTCTGGGAACCAAGGACTTTCTCACCAGGTGCTAAGTAGGTGGGACCTGAGAGACCAACTGACCCTTGGATTGTGACCTGATTGGACCATGTGATGGACTGCATGGGCAGGAGAAAGAAAACTTTACTTTTAATTGGGGGGAAACCCGAAGGGAGTTAGAGTCGAGGTTTCCCGCAGGTGTGCCAATATGACATGCCTAATAAATCTGTGCTTTGAGGAACATGCCTGCCTTGGAGTTTTGATTCTGTTGAGTGTGTTACTTGGAACCCTGACACCCTGAATAGATGGGACCCACAACATACCCTGCCTTACTATCCTGGTGGATCAGATGGATGTAATGGGGAAAAGGCAGCGTAGGGCTTTAAAGGTGATAACCAGCACCTTGAATTGTATCTGGAAGCAGACTGGCAGCCAGTGCAGCTCTCGCAAAAGACCTGACACATGGGCAATTCTAGGGTTGCGCAAAACTGTGTGGGCTTCTGCATTCTGGATTAACTGAAGCTTCTGGATACTCTCCAAGGGCAGCCCCATGTAAAGAGTATCTAATAATAATAATAACAGAGTTGGAAGGGACCTTGGAGGTCTTCTAGTCCAACCCCCTGCTTAGGCAGGAAACCCTACACTACTTCAGACAAATGGTTATCCATTTGGTTATCTAAACTAGGTTCCTTGGAACCAGGGGCAGGTTCCTCTTACCTGGCTACTGGTGCGCTGCGCATGCATCATCACATTTTGTGCACGCGCATACTCGCTACACGTGCCCGTTTCCTCATACGATTTTGCTTCCGCACATGCGCAGGAAAGAAAAAAAAGCCCAAAAATTCAGGAAAAAAGATGGCGCTGCGTGACAGACCGGTGAAGATGGCACCGGAGCCGTCACGCGCAAATTGCGCAATCGGCGGGTCCCTACCAGAATGGCGTACTGAACCGCACCGGTAGGAACCCACCACTGCTTGGAACCCAGGGTTCTGCAAGGACGTGAATGGATTCTGCAAAATTCAGAGGTTGGGGGAACTTTTTTTGCCAAAAAGAGGAAAAAAAGGCATACTGTAATCCCTTGCAGACTTTTCTCTTATTAACTTGTAGAGAGCTTCCTTCCATCCCACCCCTTTAGTCCTGTTTTTGCAAGGATGTCCTTGCACTATTGACTCCCAGAACTGCTGGCTGAGGAATTCTGGGAGTTGAAGTCCACAAGTCTTAAAGTTACCAACTTTGGAGAGCCCTGCCTGCTCTAATATAGAACAAAACGGAACAACAACAACAAAAAGGAAGAGTAAATGTTACAATCGCCTTAAAACGCAGCAAGGGGTTATGTGGGGGAAACTGTCTTGGGTGGGGTGGGCCATAGCCATCCCAGTTATATAAAGTTCTACCGGTATATATCAGTGGTGGGATTCAAATTTTTTTACTACCGGTTCTGTGGGCATGGCTTGGTGGGCGTGGTGTGGCTTAGTGGGCGTGGCAGGGGAAGGATATTGTAAAATCTCCATTCCCTCCCCACTCCAGGGGAAGGTTACTGCAAAATCCCCATTTCCTCCTGATCAGCTGGGACTCGGGAGGCAGAGAATAGATGGGTCGGGGACAGTCAGAGGTGGTATTTACCGGTTCTCCGAACTACTCAAAATTTCCGCTACCGGTTCTCCAGAACTGGTCAGAACCTGCTGAAACCCACCTCTTGTTATATATAGATCTGCATAATATGGCAGCTAGAAAAAACCTTGAAAGAAAATAATGAGGTAGAGAGAGAAGGATTTTATTTTTCCTCTTAAAGAAATTGGAGTCTCTGACCTGTGACGGCTTCAGTAGAGACGGGACCGAATCGTTTCTGTTGAGAGATGCCATAGAGATTGAACTTATATCTGTGGGAGGGCACCAAGTTGGAAATCACCACATCTCGGGTGTTGGTGTCTACAGGCAACACCTGGGGGTTGCCATCTGCATCTCTGTACTCAATGCTGAAGGATTCAAATTTTCCAGTTAAGACCCGCCAGGTCAGACGGAGAGATGTGTCAGAGATGTCGGAAGCGGAGAGTTTGCCCAGCTTGGGTTGAGGAGCAACTTGCAGCCCTGAAGGTTTGGGGACTAAAGAAAAACAAAACAAAACAAAACAAAAAATTCAAATTTACTTGAGTTCTGGATCTGTGGAAAGCAAGTGGAAGAACATTTGGTTATATATATATATGTGTGTGTACTAGCATTTTTTGCTGATAAATGAATATATATATATATATATATATATATATATATATATATATATATATATATATATATATATATATATATATATATATATATATAATGTAACTGTTCGTTTGGGAATGATCTAAGATCTCCGAAACTACTTCACCGATTGCTTTGAAATTTTGACACAACGTTGCATTTGAATGCGAGAGTGTTTTTATATACCTATATTATATAGATGTCACACCTGTGACAGGTAAAAACATGATTTTCTTGAAAAACAGGTAAAACATGATTTTGTTGAAAACCAGCGCCCTCTGCTGGACACGCGCTGTACTAATTGATTATTCCCTTCCAACGTTTCTGAGCCAAGCTGAGAGAAATAAGGGAATAGAATAGCAGAGGCTTTTATGGGGAAACCATGACATGCCTGCTGAGAGGAGGCTGACCACCACCCCCATCGTGTGACCCTGGCAAATACCTCAGAGAAATAAAGGGATAAGATAGCAGAGGTTTAAACACAATTTAAACCTCCAAGACCCTGGCAAGTACCTCAGAGAAATAAAGGGATAAGATAGCAGAGGTTTAAACACAATTTAAACCTCCAAGACCCTGGCAAGTACCTCAGAGAAATAAAGAAATAAGATAGCAGAGGTTTAAACACAATTTAAACCTCAAAAAATAAAGGGGGGAAAATTGCCATCAATGTTTACCATAATTCTGAGATATTAATGAGCATAAGGTTGCCTGAATAATACCACCCACCATGACATGCCTGCTGAGAGAAGGCTGCCCACCTCCCCATCGCGTGACCCTGGCAAGTACCTCAGAGAAATAAAGGGATAAGTTAGCAGACATTTAAACACAATTTAAACCTCCAAAAATAAAGGGGAGAAAAATTAACATCAATGTTAACCATAATTCTGAGATGTTAATGAGCATAAGGTTGCCTGAATAATACCACCCACCATGACATGCCTGCTGAGAGACATTGTGACATTAAACATATTAGAAACGTGCATTTTCTCTTTTCTTTCTTTCCCATTTAAGCAGACTGAGCCACAGCAACGCGTGGCGGGTACGTGTGTGTGTGTGTGTGTGTGTGTGTGTGTGTGTGTGTGTGTGTGTGTGTGTGTATTGCCCCCAACAATCTGGGTCCTCATTTTACACACCTCGGAAGGATGGAAGGCTGAGTCAACCCTGAGCCTAGTGAGTTTTGAACTGCCAGATTGTAGGTAGCCGGCAGTCAGCAGAATTAGCTGCAGTACTGCATTCTAACCACTGCGCTACTGCGGCTCTTCTAGTAGTAGCAATGTGAGACTTAAACCAGAAATGGTCAATGTGCTTTTGAGATGGCAAATGTGGTTTTGTCTCAGGAAGGGGAAGCATTGTAGAAAGAAGAGAAACTTCTATTAGGCTGCAACTGACCTGTAACAGCCTCCACCGATATGGGGCCCAGACGCTTGCGACGGGAGACCCCGTAAAGGTTGAACTTGTATCGGTGTGAAGGGACCAAGTCGTGGAAGCGCAGCAATCGCAAACCTCCATCTACAGGCAACGCATGGGATTTGCCTGCGGCGTCCCGGTACTGGATAATGAAAGAGTCGAAATTCCCAGATTCCACAGTCCAGGACAGAAGAAGGGATTCCGAAGTGATGTTATGAGCTGACAAGGTTCCCAGTTTAAGCGGTTGAGTGCCTTGGCCTGGAAGAGAGAAGGAAGATGATCCAAATTGAAAATACGACAGTGCCAGTTTTCGTGTGAACGATTATACAAGGGAATACCAAAGGACTCTTGTTTGGGATTTGGGTGGGTTGATGTTGTCACTTTTTAAAATATACACCGATGATAGATAGATAGATAGATAGATAGATAGATAGATAGATAGATAGATAGATAGGTAGGTAGGTAGGTAGGTAGGTAGGTAGGTAGGTAGGTAGGTAGATAGATAGATAGATAGATAGATAGATAGATAGATAGATAGATAGATAGATAGATAGATAGATAGATAGATAGATAGATAGATAGATAGATAGATATGATAGACAGACAGACAGACAGACACAGACAATGATAGATGATAGATAGATAGATAGATAGATAGATAGATAGATAGATAGATAGATAGATAGATAGATAGATAGATAGATATGATAGAGAGACAGACAGACAGACAGACAGACACAGACAATGATAGATGATAGATAGATAGATAGATAGATAGAGATAGATAGATAGATAGATAGATAGATAGATAGATAGATAGATAGATAGATAGATAGATATAGATAGATAGATAGATAGATAGAGATGATAGAGAGACAGACAGACAGACAGACACAGACAATGATAGATAGATAGATAGATAGATAGATAGATAGATAGATAGATAGATAGATAGATAGACAGACAGATAGATAGATAGATAGATAGATAGATATAGATGATAGAGAGACAGACAGACACAGACAATGATAGATGATAGATGATAGATAGATAGATAGATAGATAGATAGATAGATAGATAGATAGATAGATAGACAGACAGACAGACAGACAGACAGACAGACAGACAGACAGACAGACAGACAGACAGACAGACAGACAGACAGACAGACAGGTGATAGAGAGTTAGATGAGAGAGAGAGAGAGGGAGAGAGGGAGGGAGGGAGGGAGAGAGAAAACAGCAAAATCAATACAACTGAAAAAAGTAAGGTTATAGGACCAGATCTATGCAAATTTTATTTGAAAAAACAATAGCTGAGACTGCACCTTAAAATTCAATTTTTAAATCGTTAGGTTGAGTGGTATATGGATCTTCATTAACCCGGGAAGTAAATGAACATTATTATATTCTAAATTCATTCACTGAATTTAAAGGTGCTTGCTTCCAAGAAGAGTTCATATCATATCAGCCCTGTATCATACAGTATCTGTCTCTGTCTCTGTCTCTGTCTCTGTCTCTGTCTCTCTGTGTCTCTGTGTGTCTCTCTCTCTGTCTCTCTGTCTCTCTGTCTCTCTGTCTCTCTGTCTCTCTCTCTCTCTCTCCCCCCCACACAGTCATTGTTGACTTATCAGGAATATCTTTCAGATTTTGGGAAGTGGTTTGCCTTGGCTTTTTTCTTCCTAGGGCTGAGAGGTAGGGATTGGCCCAAAGTCACAGTCTTCCAATTTCTGGAAGATCTTTCTGTACTTTATAGTATATTACTGTTGTACCATGTAAGTCACAACTGTAACAGATTGTGGCCTCTGATTTCCACAAAACAAACAAACAAAAACATAATCAATAAACACCATTGTCAAGTCCCCAAAGCCCAGTTTCCCTCTAACCTGTGACAGCATTGGTAGAAACGGGACCAAGGCGTTTGCGCCCACTCAGGCCATACAGATTGAACTTGTATCTGTGGGAAGGAGCAAGGTTGGTGACGGTGACGTCCCGTGAAGTGCCATTTAGAGGCAGGACTTGGGGCTTGCCCTCGGAGTCCTTGTATTGGAGCAAGAAAGAATCAAAATTCCCAGCCGCCACGGTCCAGAACAAAGCCACTGAGTCGTCGGTGACCCGAGAGATGGAGAGATCTCCTAGCTGGGGCTGAACGGTCCTTTCCCCTTCAGATACCTCTGCAGTAGAGAAGGATAAAGAAGAAAACAGATGCTTGTCAAACTTTAAATTGCATAAATGTTCAGGCCTGTCGTAGCCCCCTCAGCTTGAGTGCACCAGGCAGGAGGCCAATATGAGAAAACTGGGAGCAGAAAAGGTTTGAGGCAGGGGCAGGTTCCTAATTTTTTTACTACCACTCTGTGGGCGTGGCTTATTTTGTGGGTGTGGCTTGCCAGCCATGTGACCAGGTGGGCGTGGCTTCTCAGACTGCTGAAGGGAGGGGAACTGAGATAGGTCCTGCTGCCCATTCCCCCTCCCCTCAGCAGCTCGAGAAGCCTCAAACGTGCGAAAATGCCTAGGATCATCACCGCACATTCGTGGCTTCTCGGACTGCTGAAGGGAGGGGAATGGAGATAGCTCCTGCCGCCCATTCTTTCAGCGTCTCACGCGCTCCCTCAGCCATCCTCCCCTGCTTGGACTCACTGTGGGATAGGAAGGCAGCGCATGAGCAGTGCCGGAAACTCGGCTTCTGGGCATGCGCAGAAGAAAATGTTAAAATAATAATATTTTTTTAAAAAAATGGCGGCGTCCAGGCACCGGCAACTGACCGCACCGGTACTGTGACGTCACCAGCGGGCCGCTACCGGTGCTATAGAGTGGACTGCACTGGTAGGAACCCACCACTGGTTTGAGGTAAGAATGAAATTGTACCTGAGGCGCTTTTGTTTTTCGTTTCAAAGGACAACTGGACTTGTTTTTCCTTGAAGACATTTCGCTTCTCATCCAAGGAGTTTCTTCAGTTCTGACCGAATGGTGGAGGATGGAAGGATTGATATTCCTTGCAGTCATCTGGTCGTTAGCACTCTCTCTGAGAGCCGTTGAGGCCACTTGGAGGTTTATCTGTGCCTTCAGGGTCACCTGAGTGGTGCAAATGGGTGTGGAGCCTTTTTGGAACTGCTGAAAGGACTGTGTTGTAAACCGGAGGTAGGTGGTGTCGTAGTCTGTCAAGCAGTGATTTTATTGCCTGTTATATGTATATGCAGGGAGCTGCATCCCTATTCATTATAATGGTTTATTCCTGAGCACGTGATTGATATGTTCTTGTACGCATGTATGCATTCCATTCTCTCCTTCTGTTCCTGGCTTCCATTGAAGCAAGACCTACTTTTATATCAGAGATGTAGACTAATGAGGATTTATTGTTTTTGTACCGAAATAAATATTTTTACTTAGACCTTTAAACTGCGGTTTCTTTTCTAATGTCTGATGTCCAGGAAAAGATCTATTTCTCCTTTGTGAGATTAATTATCGCCTCTGACATAGTCACACACCCCCACCCCCGCCGCTCTGTTCAGAGAGGGATGTTCAACCTTAATGTAGATGGCCTCTTCTCCAGAACGTGGATTTTGCTGTCTTCGAAAGAGTGACCTTTGTTGTTCAAATGCAGATGAATGGTTGAATCTTGTCCTGACAGGCCAAGGGGCCTCAACGGCTTTCAGAAAGAGTGCTAACGACCAGATGACTGCAAGGAATATCAATCCTTCCATCCTCCACCATTCAGTTAGAACTGAAGAAGCTTCTTGGCTGAGAAGCGAAACGTCTTCAAGGAAAAACAAAACCCAGTTGCCTTTTGGGGGGGAAAGCACCTATTTGAGACAACCGTGACCTGGATGACTGAGAATCTCCACAGACAACAAAATCGTACAATTCCAGGGTTCGAAAAGTCAGGACACTGCAGGGATTTGAAGGGATAAAATTTACAAATTTTTTAGAACTGTGAGCCGCCCAGAATCACTGAGGGCCCCGAAATCCATTGCATTTGTGCCAGGGGCGGGTTCCTAATTTTTTTACTACCACTCTGTGGGCGTGGCTTATTTTGTGGGTGTGGCTTGCCAGCCATGTGACCGGGTGGGCATGGCTTGCCGGTCATATATTAGTTATTTCAGAGAGATGTTACTACTATTTTTGCTATTTTATACCTTACATGAAAAGCTTTGCATACAAAGTGCGTGTTACACCATGGCAACACAGCAACCTTTATATGCAGAAAATGCTATAGTTAAAAGACAAGCAAGTCTCATACAGCATTTTTGGTTTCAGTCATGGATTCCTTAGACAAAAATATTGAGGACTGTTAAAAGAACAGTATCTTTTAACAGTCCTCAATGTTTTTGTCTAAAGAATAACAGTATAAAACTGTGTAAAATTAACAGTATAAAAGGTTAAGCTTTCGGAAAACGCCCACTTTGGGAAGCTTTAGGCAAAAGCGAAGGAAAAGTGTCAAATGCGAGCTTCTTATTATTTTCAAGCGAAGGGACGGGGAAAGACTTAATTGTCAGGTTTCTGGGCATGCGCAGAAGAAATTTTTTTAAAAAAATCTAAAAAAAATATTTTTAAAAAAATGGCGGCGCCCAGGCACTGGCAACCGACCGCACCGGTACTGTGATGTCACCAGCGGGCTGCTACCGGTGCTATAGAGTGGACCGCACCGGTAGGAACCCACCACTGATTTGTGCGCCTGTCAGAAATGTAGAAGTGTGTTGGCTAAATCAACGAGTCAATCCATCAGTCAATCACTGACCTGTCACGGTGTGAACTGAGTGAGGCCCAAGATGCCTGAAGCCAGAAACTCCAAATATGTCAAATTCATACGGCTGTGAAGGTGTGAGGTTGTAGAGATGGAGGGAGCGCATGGCTCCGTCAACGGGTACCGTCTGGGGATTGCCTGAAGCATCCTTGTACTGGACAATGAAGGAGTCAAAGCTTCCTTCCCGGACGCTCCAAGAGAGGAGAAGGGAATCAGGGGTGACCTCAGAGACAGTGAGATCTCCAAGGCTGGGCTGGTTGCTCTTGCCTGTACTTTCCTCTGGTTGTTTCTTTTCTTCAACCTGCCCAGATGTTTCGGCAGCTGCAAAAATAAAAGAGGAAGATGATGGAGGATCCTAAGGTATAACCGCCAGGAAATTTTTTTGCCCCAAGTTATGACCTTTCTTGCCAGAGTTATTAAGTGAATCCCTTCAGTTGTTACATTAAGTAACATAGTTTGTTCAGTAAATCTGGTTTCCCCATTGACTTTTCTGGCCAAAATGTCGCAAAAGGGGATCACGTGACCCTCCAGGACACCGCAACCATCATAGTTATGAGCCGCGGTGGCGCAGTGGTTGAGTGCAGTACTGCAGGCTACTTCTGCTGTTCACAGGCTGCCAGCAGTTTGGCAGATCGAATCTCACCAGGCTCAAGGTTGACTCAGCCTTCCAGCCTTCCGAGGTGGGTAAAATGAGGACCCAGATTGTTGGGGGCAATATGCTGACTCTGTAAACCGCTTAGACAGGGCTGTAAAAGCACTGTGAAGTGGTATATAAGTCTAAGTGCTATTGCTATAAGAATCTTACTATTCATCTTACTATTGCTATAAGAATGAGCCAGTTGCCAAGCATTTGAATTTTGATCGCATGACCATGCTGTAACGGTTGTAAGTGTGAAAAACGGTCATGAGTCACTTTTTTTCCAGTGCTTTTGTAACTTAGACGGTCACTAAACGAACTGTTGTAAGTGGAGGACTACCTGTAACCAAATTTCAGCTCATAAGGACGAGAAACTTGTTTTTCTTTTCCAATGAAAGGTTTGGGTGATTAAATGCCTGCAAGGAAACCACCAATAGCAATAGCAATAGCACTTAGACTTATATACCGCTTCACAGTGCCTTAAGCCCTCTCTAAGCGGTTTACAGAGTTCAGCATATTGCCCCCAACAATCTGGGTCCTCATTTTACCGATCTCGGAAGGATGGAAGGCTGAGTCAACCCTGATCCGGTGAGATTTGAACAGCTGAACTGCTGAACTAGCAGTCGCTGAAATAGGTTGCAGTGCTGCTTTTAACCACTGCGCCACCTGGGCTCTTGACCAAGCTCAGAGCACACCAAGGGCCCCTCACTGATTGTATCCCTCCCCCCTTCCCCCCCCAAAGCAGGTGTTGCTAACCTGTTGTGACCACTTGGGCAGAGATTGGTCCGAGACGCTGTTTTCCAAAGATACCATAAAGATTGAACTTGTACTTGTGAGAAGGGGATAGATTGGAAACGGTGACATCGCGGAAGTCTCCTCTTAAAGGAAGCGCTTGGGGCCTTCCTTCAGCATCTTTGTACTGGACTGAGAAAGAATCAAAGCTTCCCTCTGGGACAGTCCATGATAACTGGGCTGAATGACTGGTGACCTCTGAGACTGAGAGCGCCCCCAAGCGGGGCCTTATTCCAGCGGAGGCCTCCTGGTCCACCTCTCCAGGCATACCTGAGGGCTTCTCATTGTCTGCTGGTGCTAGAGAGGAAAGAAATATGGCTGAGTGAGTGAGAGAGGGAGAGGCCGATGCTGAGGTTCTATTAGTTCATAAAATTATCTATCTATATATTATCTATATATATAGCTATATATAGCTATCTATCTATATCTATATCTATCTGTCTGTCTGTCTGTCTATCTATCTATCTATCTATCTATCTATCTATCTATCTATCTATCTATCTATCTATCTATCTATCTATCTATCTATCTATCTATCTATCTATCTATCTATCTATCTATCTATATCTATATCTATTTACTAATCACTATTATACTAATATATATATATATATATATATATATATATATATATATATATATATATATATATATATATATATATATATATATGTGTGTGTGTGTGTGTGTGTGTGTGTGTGTGTGTGTGTGTGTGTGTGTGTGTGTGTAGGATTTTTTGCTGATAAATAAAAATAAAGGGAGACTATTATAGCTCTATTTCGAGCTTATTTTGCTCTCGTCAGATAGCCATACCCCTTACTGGGATTTGAACCCGGGCCGGCTGCCTTGCAGGGCAGCAACTTAACCATTAGGCCATAGGCTCTGTTCCCAATCAGCTCTTTCACCAGGAAAGGGTTATATATATATATACACACACACACATGCATATATATATATACATATATACATATACACACACACACACACACACACATACAGACAGACAGACAGACAGACAGACAGACACACACACACACACACACACACACACAAGTGTAGTTCATAAAATTATCTGCTACAATGTCCTATCTGTCCATGACTACTTCAGCTTCAACCACAGCAATACATGAGCACACAATAGATACAAACTCAAGGTAAACCGCTCCAAACTCGATTACAGAAAATACGACTTCAGCAACAGAGTGATCAATGCCTGGAATGCACTACCCGACTCTGTGGTTTCTTCCCCAAACCCCCAAAATTTTAACCTTAGACTGTCTACTGTCGACCTCACCCCATTCCTAAGAGGCCTGTAAGGGGCGTGCGTAAGCGCCCCTGCGTGCCTACTGTCCCTGTCCTAATGTTCCCTTTTACTTTTATTCATTTCATGTATTCAAATTACGTATATACTTATATGTATTATCTAATACGAGATTGACAAAATAAAATAAAATAAAATAAATAAATAAATAACTATTAGCCTCATCTTTCTTTTCAGAGACAAAGTTCACATCAGGAGTTTCCCAGATCTGGAGACAGGTTTGACCACATCACCCAGAATCCCCAACCAACCAGCACGCATTTGGAAAAGAGGGTT
Organism: Diadophis punctatus similis; assembly: GCA_023053685.1. Classification (NCBI taxonomy): domain Eukaryota; kingdom Metazoa; phylum Chordata; class Lepidosauria; order Squamata; family Dipsadidae; genus Diadophis; species Diadophis punctatus. Next base: position 251,025,897 of record JALIGW010000002.1, read on the forward strand.
GTACTGTACATGCAAAGATCCTTATATGTTCTAGGAATATAAAATTGCTAGGAATTTCTTCACTGATTTATTACGGTAAATAATCATTTTCAGGTGCATCGATTCATAAATCTGCTCTGGTCCATATCTGTGTATTCCCGTAACTGCTAAGACATTTATTAGTAGTGGTTGTTTGATTAAATAAGTTCGTACAAACTGGGTGCTGTGCTACGTTCTTAGCCGGGGCAGAACACTGCTACTCACCTGTGACGGTACTGGCAGTGATTGGTCCAAAGCGTCTGCGGCCAGAGATGCCATACAGATTAAACTTGTACCTATGGGAAGGTACTAGATAATAGATCACAATGGTGTTGGTTTCCTTGTCCACAGGAACCATTTGTGGCTTGTTTTCCGCATCTTTGTATTGGATCTGGAAGGAGTCAAAGGTCTCAGCGGGGACGTTCCAAGAGAGGCGGGCAGAGTTGCTGGTGACATCAGACACGGAAAGCTCCCCAAAACTGGGATTTGGAGATGGGCCTGGAGATCCACTCTCCTCTGTGCCCTGACTTGGAGACAGTGGAGCTGTAAAAAAAAAAGAAAAAGGAAGAGTGAAAAAAACCGAGGGCTGGGAAAAAAGAGGATTGCACAGTAAAATCCAAACTATGGACTTCTTAGACTACGGTTTCTTGACCTTGGCAAGTTTAAAATATGTGGACTTCGACTGTTGGCTGGGGAATTCTGGGAGTCCAATTAAATCTTAAAGTTGCCAAGGGTTGAAAAATTCTTGTCCAGCCAACATCTTTATTTGGCCCGACTGAAAATAGTGTACACAAACCATCTACCATATGTGTTGCACCTGGGTTGATTTTGGCTTCACTCACAGAAATCTTGTGGATAGAAAAGAGGAATGAATCAACAGATAGAGAGAGGGAAAGGAAAGTTTCAAATTGACAAGGATTCTTTCCTGGAAAAAAAAAGGCTATTGGAAGATTTAAAAAAACCAACCAACTGGGAGGGGAATCAAAGACAAACATCATAGAATCAAGATCACGTGAAGTGTTAATACAATTTTATAATGCCTTGGTAAAACCACACCTGGAATACTGCATCCAGTTTTGGTCACCACAATGTTAAAAAAAAAGATGTTGTGACTCTAGAAAGAGTGCAGAGAAGAGCAACAAAGATGATTAGGGGACTGAAGGCTAAAACATATGAAGAACGGTTGCAGGAACTGGGTATGTCTAATTTAATGAAAAGAAGGACCAGGGGAGACATGATAGCAGTGTTCCAATATCTCAGGGGCTGCCACAAAGAAGAGGGAGTCAAGCTATTCTCCAAAGCACCTGAGGGCAGGACAAGAAGCAATGGGTGGAAACTAATCAAGGAGAGAAGCAACTTAGAACTAAGGAGAAATTTCCTGACAGTGAGAACAATTAATCAGTGGAACAGCTTGCCTTCAGAAATTGTAAATACTCCAACACTGGAATTTTTAAAGATGTTGAATAACCATTTGTCTGAAGTGGTGTAGGGTTTCCTGCCTAAGCAGGGGGTTGGACTTGAAGACCTCCAAGGTCGCTTCCAACTCTGTTATTCTTTATTCTATTATAGTTTATTTATTTATTTATTAAAGTTATACGTTACCCATTTCACCACCCACAGCAATTTTGGGCAGCTTTGATGATGAAGCCCACTTAGCTCTCTGAGCCATAAGAACAGGGCATACAGAAGGTATTGTTAATTTTTGACCCATTCTTCAACCTTGAGTCTTGTTCCCACCATGGGTATGATCTTTTCATTGTGAAAAGAAAGGCTTTACTCTTGGTTAGAATAATTTCGGCTTAGGTTTTACAGAATACAGATTAACAGAGTTGGAAGAGTTGGTCTTCTAGTCTTTTAGTTCCTGACAGGACAATTAATCAGTGGAACGGCTTACCTCTAGAAGTTGTGAATACTCCAACACTGGAAGTTTTTAAGATGATGTTGGATAACCATTTGTCTGAAGTGGTGTAGGGTTTCCTGCCTAAGCAGGGGGTTGGACTAGAAGACCTCCAAGGTCCCTTCCAACTCTGTTATTGTATGTATTCTAAATCCCTGCTTGAACATGAGACTTTATACCATTCCGAAGAAATGGTTGTCCAAGCGCTTCTTAAAAACCTCCAGTGTTGGTGCGCTGTCTGAATGTTAAGTTTCTGAAGCCTAAGATTCTTCTCTTTCGCTAGAACTCTTTCCTCAAACTATCGTGGTTATTGCTACATGAAGCTTCAGAGAGAAAGATAAATAGAATAACAGAGTTGGAAGGGACCTTGGAGGTAATCTAGTCCAACCCCCTGCTCAAGCAGGAGACCCTATACCAGTGATGGCGAACCTTTTTTTGCTCGGGTGCCAAAAGGACATGCGTGTGTGCAATAGCACGCGCATGCGTGCCCACACCCATAATGTAATGCCCTCCTCCCTGTGCATGCATGCACAACCCCACTCGCGCTGCCTCCCCCCCCACACATGCGCACAGGCCTCACTGAAGCAACCAGACTTCCGGTAGGCCCTTTGGGCCACTTTTTGTCCTCCCCAGGCTTCAGGAAAGCCTCCGGAGCCTGTGGATGGTGAAAAACGGACCCAACGGGCCCACTGGAACTTCCAGTGGGCCCGTTGGGTCCATTTTTCACCATCCACAGGCTTCGGAGGCTTTCCTGAAGCCTGGGGAAGGCAAAAACGGCCTCCCCCTGCCCTCTGGAAGGCTGAAAATCAGCTGGACAGTGCGCACATGCGCGCTGAAGATGACATAGGGCAATGCCTCACATGCCCTCAGATATGGCTCTGTGTGCCACCTATGACACCCGTGCCATAGGTTCACCATCACGGCCCTATACCGTTTCTGACAGATGGCTGTCCAGTCTCTTCTTGAAAGCTTCCAGTGATGAAGCTCCCACAACTTCTGAAGGCAAACTGTTCCATTGGTTGATTGCTCTCACTGTCAGAAAGTTCCTCCTTATTTCTAGGTTGAATCTCTCCTTGATCAGTTTCCATCCATTATTCCTTGTCTGGTTTTCATGTGCTTTGGAAAATAGATTGACCCCCCCTCCTCTCTGTGACAGCCCCTCAAATATTGAAACACTGCTATCATGTCTCCCCTGGTCCTTCACTAGATCATGCCCAGTTCCTGTAATCGTTCTTCATATGTTTTAGTCTCTAGTCCCCTAATCATCCTGGTTGCTCTTCTCTGCACTTTTTCTAGAGTCTCAACATCTTTTTTTATAGTGTGGTGACCAAAATTGGATGCAGTATTCTAGGTTTGGTCTTACTAAGGCTTTATAGAATTTTAAAGTCCCCCATGATTAGATGATGGAGTTCAGTGTCATGTAGCAAGATCATTTAAGGCTTTGTCCCAACTACTGCAAGGGTGACACCCTAGCAGCATTTCCCAACCTCGGCAGCTTTATGATGCGTGAAATTCAACTCCCGGAATTCCTCAGCCAATTAAAATCCTCGCATAGCCAAAGTTGGAAAACACACTGCTGTACAAAAAGATTCACACTTTCCCTTAACCCAGGGAGAAGAGTCAGGGGTGAGTGTGGCTTGTGCTGACCTGTTAAGGCCTTGGCAGAAATGGGGCCCAGGCGTTTGCCACCAGAGATGCCGTAAAGGTCGAACTGGTAACTGTGAGATGGAGTCAGGTTGGAGACCATCGTTTCACGGGAAGCCCCATCCACAGGCAAGCTCTGCAGAGCTCCATCTTCATATTGAATCAGGAAGGAGTCAAAGCTCCCAGTTGGGACACTCCAGGAAAGGAGGAGAGAATCGCTGGTGGTTTCGGAGATGGAGAGTTCCCCCAAGCTAGGCTGATTCTCCCCATCTTCCTCCTCTTTTTCTTCTTCCTTTTCCTCCTCTGGTTCAGCTAAAAGAGAAAATGGGGATGAGAAAGAAGAGATTGTTGTTAAGATATTCATGAACTGGGAGAACCAATGGTAACAAGGTCAGCCAATGAATAGGCATAGCAACTAAGTCAGCCAATGGGAGCTAACCACTTCTGAGTCTGTGCAGAGAATCGAAACTGGAACTTAAGCTTAAGGCTGGGCGTGGCTCAGTCCACTCTCCACTCTGCTCTCTTGTCTGTGATACATAGCAAATAAGTCAGCCAATGGGAGATAACCACTTCTGAGTCTGTGCAGAGAATCAAAACTGGGACTTAAGGCTGGGCATGGCTCAGTCCACTCTGCACTCTCCACTCTGCTCTCTTGTCCACTGCTTGTCTGCTGCTGAAATCAAACTAACTGTTCTCTGCTGTCTGTAACTGCTTGAAGAAGAATCCTACTAATGGTATTGTAAATTCGTCTGTTACTATGTTTATAAAGAAGTTTATGAATCCAGCTGAACCAGTCATCTGTGTGTGCTTCTGGAAATTGATTTTTTTGCAACAAACTTTAATAATTGTCCTCTCTGGATTTTTTTCCTACAAAGAACTAATGGAAAAAAGGTATAGAAAGCCCCTCCTCCCCCTGCAATGAATAGGTGAGAGGTGTCCAAAAGACAAAGGGTATAAGGGTAACATGACCATAGCAGCTTCTTCTGTCCAACCAAGAAAATATATTTTAGAAGGGAAGAAAATGAAAAGAAAAGAAAAACAAGGACTGTTGTAAGAATCCTAAAATTGGAAAGGGCTTCAAGTAAAGCAGAGATCTGGGGTATGAGACATTTATCGGCTATCTAGAAAATTTCCAGTAAAGGTGAGCTCACCAAATCTCAGTTAACCTGCTGAATAGGGTGATTCCTCTTTACAGATACCCCCAGAAACCACTGTTATTTGGTATTTGAAGAGCTCTACACCAGTGTTTCCCAACCTTGGCAACTTGAAGATGTCTGGACTTCAACTCCCAGAATTCTGGGAGTTGAAGTCCAGACATCTTCAAGTTGCCAAGGTTGGGAAACACTGCTCTACACCATGTGGAAATCTTCAGGACCCCAAATGCTATCTCAGAAGGTTGCATTTATTTGTCCTTTTCAATTAATTGACTGATTATGTGCCATCAAATTGATATCTACTATTATTGACCACATAGTGAGCCGTGGCAGCACAGTGGTTAGAGTGCAGTACTGCAGGCTACTTCTGCTGACTGCTGAGTGCCAGCAGTTTGGCAGTTCAAGTCCCACCAGCTCAAGGTTGACTCAGCCTTCCATCCTTCCGAGGTGGGTAAAATGAGGGCCCAGATTGTTGGGGGCAATATGCTGGCTCTGTAAACTGCTTAGAGAGGGCTGTAAACCACTGTGAAGCAGTATATAAGTCTAACTGTTATTGCTATTGGTATACTGTAGATCAGCGGTTCCCAACCTGGGGGTCAGGACCCCTTTGGGGGTCGAACAACCATTTCCCAGGGGTTGCCCCAGCATCCTCACTCCCCCCCACTACCACAAGCCTGGCCATATCGATATCGCGCCCCACAATCCGCACCCCCGCAGCTGCCATTTGGGTTCTTTTACCCTTTGTGCATGCGCAAAGTGTTCTGCGCATGCGCAGAGGGTAAAAGAACCCAAATGGCGGCGTCTGGGCGAAGTCTCCAGATCCGGGCGAGGTCTCTGCTCGCTTTGCGTGTTGTCTCTGGGAGCTTTTCGAGCCATCCCCTTCGCAGAGTCTCTCCTGTCTATCTGTAGCATTAGGGGCGAAGCCGTGAAGGGGGTGGCTTTCTCCGGGCAGCTGCCTGTCCCGGCCCCACCGAAGTCACGCACGCCTTTCGCGATGGGGCTCGAAAAGCTCCCAGAGACAACACGCCCGGATCTGGAGACTTCGCCCGGACGCCGCCATTTGGGTTCTTTTACCCTCTGCGCATGTGGCAGAATGCTTTGCGCATGCGCAGAGGGTAAAAGAACCCAAATGGCGGTGGCAGGGTGGGTCGTGGTGGGGTCGCGGGGGCGGGGGTCGCAGCATTAGGAAGGTTGGGAATCGCTGCTGTAAATGGTTTTTGTTATGTATTAAGGTTAAACTTTTTACTCCAAGGTCCGCTTTGCTAAGCGGAAAAATGAAGACCCCTGATTGGTTGAACCAGCCGGCAGCCCTCTATCTAAGAGAGAGCTGTCAGGCTGGTTCCTTTGCTGGATCTGACTGTATTCAATAAAGAGCTGTTAGCCACTATACTGCCTCCAGCCTCTTCAGTACCGGAACTCGGTACTGAAGTACTCGGAACTCGGAATTCTCGGTTACTCGAATACTCGGTTACTCGAATACTCGGTACTCGGAATTCGTGTTTTACAGGTTTTTTTCCAGATCAATAAAAAAGGATGGAAATGCACCATGATGGTCAAACAAGATGTTACAGAGAAAGAGAAGGAGGTAGAGGAGAAGGAGAAGGAGATGGAAAGAAGAAGGAGAAGGAGGAGGAGGAGGAGGAGGAGGAGGAGGAGGAGGAGGAGGAGGAGGAGGAGGAGGAAGAGGAGGAGGAGGAGGAGGAGGAGTTGGCGGAGAAGAAGGAAGAGGAGGAGGAGGGGGAGGAGGAAGAGGAAGAGGAGGAAGAGGAGGAGGAGGAGGAGGAGGAGGAGGAGGAAGAGAAGGGGGAGAAGGAGAAGGAGAAGGAGAAGGAGAAGGAGAAGGAGAAGGAGAAGGAAAAGGAGAGCTAACCTGTGGTGGCTTCGGAAGAAATAGGACCAATACGTTTTTGACCAGAAATTCCATAAAGGTTGAACTTGTACTTGTGGGATGGAGCCAGATTCAAAACGGTGACTTCGTGCGAATCCCCCTCCACAGTCAGCGTTTGGGCTCTGCCCTCCTCATCTTTATATTGGAGCAGGAAGGAGTCAAAGCTCCCCACAGAGATGGTCCAAGAGAGAAGAACAGAGTTGCTGGAGACCTCAGAGATGGAGAGTTCTCCTAAAGAGGGTTTTGGTGTAGCTTCTTTCTTTGTGGTGGGTGCTGGGAGCAGAAAGGGAAAACAGGAATGAAAATAGTATCGGATGAGTAATATGAATCAAAGGCAGCTGGGTGATGACCTTGGGCCAGTCCCTCTCTCTCTCAGCCCTAGGAAGAAGGACACAACACTTACGAAATCTTGCCCAGGGACTTCCATGCAGGGACTTCCATGCAGTTGCTAGGAGTCAATGCTGACTCAAAGGCCCAAATTACACATATTCATTGTGCATCTACATTCATCCCTTCTGTTGTCTGTCCTTCTCCTCCTTCCCCTTCTCCCTTCCCTTCCCACGATAGGTTGCCCCATCTGAACTACTTTGGCCAGCATACATGAGCAATACAAAGAATAAATAGCTTCTGTGTTAAAACAAAGCACACTCGCTATAGTTGTAAGCAGGGGCGGGTTCCTAATTTTTTTACTACCACTCTGTGGGCGTGGCTTATTTTGTGGGTGTGGCTTGCCAGCCATGTGACCAGGTGGGCGTGGCTTCTCAGACTGTTGAAGGGAGGGGAACTGTGATACGTCCTGCCTCCCATTCCCCCTCCCCTCAGCAGCTTGAGAAGCCTCAAACGTGCAAAAATGCCTAGGATCATCACCATGCGTTTGTGGTTTCTCGGACTGCTGAAGGGAGCATAGCTCCTGCCGCCTGTTCTTTCAGTGTCTCATGCGCTCCCTCAGCCATCCTCCCCTGCTTGGACTCACTGTGGGGTAGGAAGGCAGCGCATGAGCAGTGCCGGAAACTCGGCTTCTGGGCATGCGCAGAAGAAAATTTTTAAAAAACATGAAAAAAATTTTTTTAAAAAAAATGGCGGCACCCAGGCATCGGCAACCGACCGCACCGGTACTGTGATGTCACCAGCGGGCTGCTACCGGTGCTATAGAGTGGACCGCACTGGTAGGAACCCACCACTGGTTGTAAGAGAAAACAATCACTAAGAGTAAAAAAAGCAGATGTGCCTCAGAAACACACCCAAAGGCCCTGCCAACCCTGAAAGGAGCCTGGCTGAAGCCATCTTGGAGGCTCCAGGGTTGCCACATACTGGTGGGAAGGGGGCAATAGTTAGATGGGGTTTTGTAGCCAAAACAATAAAGTTTTCCTGTGGGAACCAAGGACATTAGCACAGGTAGCTGGCCAGAGGAGGAGACTGGCCAGCACTTGGATTGGGCAATGTGACCAGTGACTGAGGGGAGAAAAGGAAAACTTTTACTTTTAATCAGGTGAAAGCCGCAGGAAAACTCAGAGTCGGTTTTCACCAGTTTGTGCCAATAAATCGTTCTTTGAGGAACTTGCCTGCCTCAGAGTTTTGTTTTCCATGGGTGTTTTACTTGGAACGCTGACAGGCCCACTGAAAGAAAATAGGTACCTCCGCACTAAAAACAGGAACCCGAAAAAGGCACCCAGCTCTAAGGAAAGCTGACCTGTGATGGCATCAACAGAAACGGGGCCCATCCGCTTGCGACCAGAAAGTCCATAAAGGTTGAACTTGTATTTGCGGGATGGAACCAGGTCGGGGATGGTCATCTCATGCAAATCTCCTTCCACCGGAATCGCCTGGGGCTTGCCCTCAGCGTCCTTGTACTGAATTGCAAAAGTGTCAAAGCGCCCCGTGAGGACGGTCCAGGACAGGTGGACAGAATTGCTAGTGATCCCTGAAGCCGAGAGCTCTCCTAGGCTGGGAGGAATCGTGAGGTCCTGTAGATCCGGTGTTGCTAGGAGTGGAAGGAAGAAGGGCTGATTAATTTTTTGGATGAGTTAAAGTTGCCAAGTTTGAAAAAAACACGTCGTAGGGGTAGTTCTCGACTTAAGACCGTAACTGAGCCCAACATTTCTGTTGCTAAGGGAGACATTGGTTAAGTGAATTTGCCCCGTTTTATGACCTTTCTTGCCACAGTTGTTAAGTGAATCTGGGTTCCCCATTGGCTTGGCTTGTCAGAAGGTCACAAAAGGTGACCACATGACTCCGGGACACTGCAACGGTCATAAATATGAGCCAGTTGCCTAGTGACTGAAATTGAATCACATGACCCATAATGCCATAAAAAGTCAAAAGTGTTGGCGGAAATGTCACCGAAAATATCAGCAAAATGCTGGAAATGTAAGCAGGATCTGGGGACGTACTACCACATGTGGTGGACGGGCCCAGAGGTAAAGAAATATTGGAAGAAGATTCAGAGGTAGATTGAAGAAATTACAAAACAAAAAATAGACTCAAAACCGGAATTGTTCTTGCTAGGAATTATAAAGGAGAAGATAAATAATAATAACCGCTATCTTATATTACATATAATAACTGCTGATAGAATCACATATGCCCAACACTGGAAAGCAACAACAGTTCCTTCGAGCACAATAATAACAAAAATATTAGAGTGTGCGGAAATGAGTAAATTAACCATGGAAATACAAGATAAAGAGGAAACAGAGTTTTATAAAATATGGAATAATTGGTACAATTCGTTGGAACACAAAAACAAAATTAAATAATCAGTTATGTATGTAGGGTGAAAGGTAGATAGATTTAGACAAGATGTTAAATGATAGAGAAAATTGTAATAGATTGGAGCTTAAGAAATACAGTATATCTATATAAATAAGTTAACGAACAAGAGATATAGATACACAGAAGATATATCGATACGCAACGCTGCTAAATAAATATTAATATTAAATGTTTAGGTCTTGTTATGTTATGTTATGTTATGTTGTGTTGTGTTGTGTTGTGTTGTGTTGTGTTATGTTATGTTATGTTATGTTATGTTATGTTATGTTATGTTATGTTATGTTATGTTATGTTATGTTATGTTATGTTATGTTATGTTATGTTATGTTATGTGGTGTTTTTTAAATGTAGGTTTTGTATATACCGTATTTTTCGGAGTATAAGACACACCGGAGTATAAGACGCACCTTAGTTTTGGGGGAGGAAAACAAGGGAAAAAGGCCTCTGCCTCCCAGCAATTTGCCAAACAGCAAACAGTACAGATGATATACACTGTTTGCTGTGTATTTCTGTGCATGTGTGCCTGACCCATAGAAATAGCAAAGAATTGGAGAACTGTACATAATGCCAGAAAGTTTTCTTAAATGTAATCACACCAACTCCTCCAATAATAACAGAGCTGGAAGGGACCTTGGAGGTCTTCTAGTCCAACCCCCTGCTTAGGCAGGAACCCTACACCATTTCAGTTCTAACTTCAGTTCCAATTGTCCTAACTGTCAGGAAATTTACTGAACAGGACACTATTACATTTCAGATTATACTTTTACAGATCTTTAAATTTTATGTGGCTTTCTGGAAGTATACATTCTCTGCTGTTTAAAAGAAGATACAAAAGCACTGGGCCTCTTCAGAGCAAGCATTTATTTTAAAAAGGTTCTTCATTTTGTTAAGTTGTCTAGAACAATAATAAAGCAGTCTTTTAAAAATGTCTAATAATTTTAACACTCTACAAACATTTAACAAAGTAACAGAATCTGACTCTACCTAGGATAGAACTCACAACCTCCTGATTGTGAGGCAAGAGCTCCTTCCTCTAGGCTACAGCAGCTTGCAGTTTATTTCCTTTCAATTTCAGCAGTCAAACATTGCCCAGCAGTCTATTTCAATTTGTCTCCTCACAGCCACCATAGTTAGCTTCATTTTACCAGTGGCTTCTGAGTCAGCTGTGTGTCGGGAGGCAGATACTTTCTTCTTGTGCTAATCAGGCTTTGCCCTGTTTGCTGTAAGAGGTAAATTGCTGGCAAGCAGAGGCCAAAGGATGGGGGTGACTGGGTGGGTGGGGCTACATTCAGTGTATAAGACGCACCCAAGTTTTCACCCTCTTTTTGAGGTGCATCTTATACTCCGAAAAATACGGTATGTATATTTGTATTTACATGTTTTTAAAACTGTTCAATAAAAAACATTTTTAAATTTTTTTTTTAAAAAAGTCATAAGTGTGAAAAACAGCCATAGGTCACTTTTTGCAGTGCCTTGGTAACGTTGACCAGTCACTAAATGAACTGTTGTAAGTCGAGGACTACCTGTATATTAGAAGCAGAAACAGTGATGGCTCCACTAACCCGCCCTATAACATCAACTCTTAACATCACCATCTTTCTGGGGCAGCCCATTATTTAGACCTTTATAAAGGAATCGCAGTACAGTACAGGTGGTCCTCGACTTATGACCAAAATTTCTGTTGTGAAGCGAGACATTTGTTAAGTGAATTTTGCCTCATTTTATGACCTTTCTTGCCTCAGTTGTTAAGTGAATCACTGCCGTGGATAAATTAGCAAGTCGGCTGTGAAGCGAATCTGGCTCCCCCATTGACTTTGCTTGTCAGATGGTCGCAAAAAGAGATCGCGTGATCTTGGGACACAGCCACGGTCAAGAACATGAACCAGTTGCCAAACGGTTGACTTTTGGTCACGTGATCATGGGGAGGCTGGAAAGGTCGTAACTGTGAAAAACGGTCCTACGTGACTTTTTTCAGTGCCGTTGCAACTTTGAACGGTCACTAAACAAACTGTTGTAACTCAAGGACCACCTGTATCACATCAACTTTAAACCCACCCACCCACACAAAAAATTATGGATGTTTTTAGAAACTGACTGACTTCAAAGTTATTAAAAGAGGCTTGCCTTACTGACCTGTGATGGCATCGACAGAAACGGGTCCGAAACGCTTGCGACCAGAGACTCCATACAGATTAAATTTATATCTACGGGTGGGAGTCAGGTTGGGGAGGACGACTTGGTAAGTGTTCCCTTCCACGGGGACAGCTTGGGGCTTGCCATCCACATCCTTGTATTGGATCATAAAAGAGTCAAAACTCCCAGTGTGGACCATCCACGAGAGAAGTGCAGAATTGTGGGTAATGTTGGAGACAGAAAGCTCTCCCAAGCTGGGCTGAACCGGTGATGTCATGGCTAATGGGGCTGAAAAAGGGAGAAGACACAAAGGAGGATAAAGATACAACAGAACGGAAGAATTTGTGAAAACAAGGTATCCCACGGCTGGTGCTGTGGTAGATATGATGGTTATAACATCAAAAACGTCATAATTATAAATAAGATCCTAGAATGTGCAGAAATCAATAGACTAACTATGCAAGTAAAAGACAAAGAGGAAACTGATTTTTATAAAATTTGGGAAAAATTATATGATTGGTTGAACCGCAAAAACAAAATAAAGAAAGACGCTTTATATGTATATAAACAAAAAGAGACATAATTAACTGAAATAGAGATAATAATTTAAAACTAATGAATGTAATTAGGTTTTTTTTTGCTTTTGTTTCTAGTAAGTCGACGAGATTAATAGTGATATAAAAACGCAATGATACGTTAGACTGCTTAGTAAAGAATAAGTACATATTTTGTGATTTGTTGAGTTATGAGGTTAGTTAGGTTTGTTTTGTCCTTTGTATAGGTTTGTAAATGCATTTATGTATTTATGTACTGTATATATATATATATGTCTTTTCTTTTCCTTTCTGTTTGTTATATGTGATAATTTTTTTAAAATTACTTAATAAAAACTATTTTTTTAAAAAAAACATCATCAAAAAAGCACAACAAAGAATGTTCTTTCTGCGCCAACTCAGGAAGCTCAAACTGCCCAAAGAGCTGCTGATACAGTTCTACAGAGGAATTATTGAGTCTGTCATCTGCACCTCCATAACTGTCTGGTTTGGCTCTGCAACCCAACAAGACAGACACAGACTTCAGAGGATAATCAGAACTGCAGAAAAAACAATTACTGCCAACCTGCCTTCCATTGAGGACCTGTATACTGCACGAGTCAAAAAGAGGGCTGTGAAAATATTTACAGACCCCTCGCATCCTGGACATAAATTGTTTCAACTCCTACCTGCAAAACGATGCTATAGAGCACTGCACACCAAGATAACTAGACACAAGAACAGTTTTTTCCTGAACGCCATCACTCTGCTAAACAAATAATTCCCTCAACACTGTCAAACTATTCACTAAGGCTGCATTACTATTACTATTAGTCTTCTCATCATTCCTATCCCCCATCTCCTCCCATTTATGACTGCATGTAACTTTGTTGCTTTGTATCCTTACATTTTATATTGATTGTTTCCTAGTATGATTTGATTGCTTATTTGTACCCTATGACTATCATTAAGTGTTGTACCTTATGATTCTTGACGAATGTATCTTGTCTTTTTATGTACACTGAGAGCATATGCACCAAAGACAAATTCCTTGTGTGTCCAGTCACACTTGGCCAATAAAGAATTCTATTCTATTCTATTCTATTCTATTCTATTCTATTCTATTCTATTCTATTCTATTCTATTCTATTCTATTCTATTCTATTCTATTCTATTCTATAGGTAGCCCTCGACTTATGGCCCCAACTGAGCCCAAAATTTCTGTTTCTAAGTGAGACAGTTGTTAAGGGAGTTTTGCCCCCATTTTACAACCTTTCTCGCCACAAGTTGTTAAGTGAATCACTGTGATTCTTAAGTTAGTCACATGGTGGTTAAGTGAATCTGGCTTCCTCATTGACATCTGGCTCTGGTGGACTGGTGCAATAAAAAATAAGCTGGTTTTTGAATGTTAACAAAACAAAGGAGATCATGGTTGATTTTAGAAAGAGCCGTCATAATTATACTCCACTTTGTGTCAAGGCTCCAACTGTGGAGGTGGTGAACAGTATTAAGTATCTGGAGTATGTGTATGCAGATAATGAACAATCTGCATATAGGATTCAAATTTGGATAAACACAGGGTACCTTCTTTCACATGTGGTGGTTGTGCTCAGAAACAAAAAAAAATTGGAACATAATTCATAAATGGTTATCAGAAATATTCAATGAGATATTAGAATTCACTCCAGAATTATTTCTCCTCGGCATATTTAAAAAAGATTATTACAAAGATATCAAGTACTTAGTCCTCCATATCACAACTGCAGCTAGGATAACCTTCGCACAATTTTGGAAGAATACAGAAATACCTCCGGAAAATGTAATAGTTAAAAAAATCTATGAGTGTGCAGAAATGGAAAGATTAACAATGTACTTAAGGGGCCAATGTGATTCGGATTATTACAATATCTGGGAAAAATGGTACAAATGGATTAAATTAAGAAGGGAAGAAACGAAACAGTGAAATTAAAGACTGTAAAATGTAAATATGTAAATTAAATTATATGTGTAATTAAGATAAGTGATATAGAATCTAACTGTAATAAGGAATATGTGAAAATGAAAACACTGTGTATGATTGTAGAAATGCTTTAGGAAATATGGAAATTGTTATTTTAAAGAAAAATGTTGAAAATCAATAAAATAAAAAAAAAAGATAATGAACAATCTGACTTGGTCTCTTCATATGTCATAAATCAGCAAGAAACTGGCAAAGAATTTTAAAAGTTCACATTGAATCACATGTACAGGAGCTACTATCAAAACAATTCAATATTGTGTTAGGGGGAAAAAATCTCTTGTACTAATACTGTCCCTAGGGAAAATAAAACAATAAAACCAAAAGGAGGAATTTTCCATGTAGAAAATTAAAATTATAATTCAATATCTGAAAAGCGTCCCGCTACATTGATTCCTGAAACTGACCTGTGGTGGCATCGGTGGAGAGGGGCCTGGAGCGTTTACGGCCAGAGACTCCATAGAGATTGAACTTGTATCTGCGGGAAGGAACCAGGTTGGTCACAGTGACTTCATTGGAGCCTCCCTCCACAGGTAACGCTTGAGGTTGGCCATCTGCATCCTTGTACTGGACCAGGAAGGAATCAAAGCTCCCAGTAGGGACGGTCCAATGGAGATGAACAGAATCGCTTGTTGCGTCCAGGACTGACAATTCTCCTAGGCTGGGTTGGATGGGAACTGCCTCCTTAGAGCCTGTGATGTGGGTGTAAAGAAAGAAGAAAAGGAAATAGTTAGTTACAATAGTTCAAGATCAGGGGTCTCCAACCTGTGGGCCACGGCCCACTAACCGGCCATGGGCTATTTGCAACTGGCAACTACCCCTCACACCAAATATCCCCTCTTCCCCCCTCTCCCCACGCCAGGCCGCCAACCCGGAAAGATTGGGGAACACTGTTCTAGATGCAATCGAGCAGCAAATATACTATTTGTTAAGGAAACCAATAATGTTAAAGAGTAGAGTAGAGCAGAGCAGAGCAAAGCAGAGCAGAGCAGAGCAGAGCAGAGCAGAGCAGAGCAGAGCAGAGCAGAGCAGAGCAGAGTAGAGTTGGAATTGGAATTGGAATTGGAATTGGAATGGAATGGAATGGAATGGAATGGAATGGAATGGAATAGAATAGAATAGAATAGAATAGAATAGAATAGAATAGAATAGAATAGAATAGAATAGAATAGAATAGAATAATAGACTAGACTAGACTAGACTAGACTAGACTAGACTAGACTAGACTAGACTAGAATAGAATAGAATAGACTAGAATAATTTATTGACCAAGTATGATTGGACACACAAGGAATTTGTCTTCAGTGCCTAAGGTCTCAGTGTAGATACAAACAACAAAATACAGTGTAATATAATCATAAGATACCAAGAGGAAAAGGTAGTAGAAAAGATGAGAAGGATAATAGTAATACAGCCATACTACATGATGTTACAATATTTTTAAAATCTCGCAGGCAGAATGTCTCCTGAAGCTTACCAGTGGTAGCATCAATGGAGAGGGGGCTGGAGTGTTTGTCCCCAGAAATTCCATAGAGGTTGAACTTGTATCTGCGTGAAGGAACCAGGTTGGTCACTGTGACTTCAGTGGAGCCTCCCTCCACAGGTAATGATTGAAGTTGGCCATCTGTATCCTTGTACTGGATCAGGAAGGAATCAAAGCCCCCAGTGGGAACGGTCCAGTGGAGACGAACAGAATCGCTTGTGACGTCAAGGATGGAGAGATCCCCTAGGGTAGGTTGGACAGGAATGGGTTCCTCTGCATCCGAAGGTGGCTCTAAATCAGATAAAGAGAGCAGCCACAAAAGACAAGTCATTTAGTATAACTCTTCAACCATGCTAAGAAAAATTAAGTAAGGCAGCAACGTGTTTAAATAAACAGGAGGCTTCGTGCGAAGGGCTGGGAGAAGATGCTTCCATATTTAGAGGAATGAAGGAATGAAGAACCCTTAGGAAATGATATCAGACTGATCATTTGTAAGAAAGAAAATCCTCACTTATGTGTCATTGTATAATTAGGGGAGGAAAAAAACCCATAAAAAGAGAACTTAAAACCTTACTCTTGGTCTGCTTTGATTAAAGAAAAGAACGTAAGTACTTTTGTTTCCACATAGAGACCGCTTCTGAACTTCGTGCTTGATGTGGAAAAGAATGAAGATTTGACTTTGGGTGTTACCAATTAGACCAGTGCTTCTCAATTATTTTCTGTTACACCCCCCCCCCCCAGGAAGAAGTAAACATTTCACGCCCCCCCCAACTCTCCGATCAGGGCCCCAATGAAATTTTAGTGTTAATATTTATTATTTTACTTATTATAAGCTGCAAGCAAACTATTGGCTGGGGAAGGCTGCTCTACCCACTTACCTGGGAGTAAGTCACACTGAACTCAGTGGAGCCTGTTTTCGGTTAGGCAGGCATAGGCTACTGTGGTTAGGGCCCTCTTTTGACAAGGGGCCAGGCCAGCTTAATCAAGCCGATGTTTTGGGGTCGCCGGCCTAGCCCATAAGCACCGCCTCTGCCGGGCACTCACAGCGAATGGTGTGGAAGGAGGCTTTAGGGTGCCGTTCGAAGCTTTCGCCCAGCTGCAGAGGATGTTCCTCCTTGTCCAGCAGCAGGTTCACCACCTGTTCAGGGCTACCGCGGCGCCCGTCGAGAACAACAAGAACCCATGCAGCCGCCCTGCCCTGCCTGGCCGCCTTCTCTTCCGGGCTTGGAGCAGCGTGCAACTGGGAAAACACTCCCCATCCGGGGGAATCGATTGAGAGGGACCACGCATGTTCCCCGGGGTCACACGCGTCGCCCCTGGCATCACTCCGAGCCCCCCCAGGGGGGCATGCCCCACTATTTGAGAAGGACTGAATTACACTGATAGATCTTTATAGAAATGGCTTGTTCGTATTATTATGAAAAAGCAAAAAGTTGTGATTTGATGTTAATGCCTTATTTTACTGTTACAGAGAGAGTCGGAAGTCAATGCTTCTTTTTATTTCTCCCCTCCTCCATCTTTCCTCACTTCTCCGTTCCTTCCCCCATCCTCCCCGCCATGGCTTTTCTATTTACTTTGTATTTTGTATTTTATAATACTTTACAATTCAATAAAAAATGTTGACCATAAAAAAAAACAACCACACTTATGCTTGGTCAAAAACTGGGAAAATGGTAAATGTGTGTGATGTGACTACTTTGGCAGCAGAAGCAGAAGAAACAAATACCATATTTTTCGGAGTATAAGACAAACCGGAGTATAAGACGCACCTTAGTTTTTGGGGAGGAAAATAGGGGAAAAAATCTACCTACCAGGTATTCA
Organism: Diadophis punctatus similis; assembly: GCA_023053685.1. NCBI lineage: Eukaryota > Metazoa > Chordata > Lepidosauria > Squamata > Dipsadidae > Diadophis > Diadophis punctatus. Next base: position 251,043,257 of record JALIGW010000002.1, read on the forward strand.
TCTGGCTAGCGTCCTTAGTCTGGTCAGTTTCAGCACATTATTTTATCCCCTGGTTAGGGCTGAAAAAAACCTTTTTCAGAGGGAATAGCAATGAAAACAAGCCTGCAAAGACTTTGGGCTGGAAAAACACTTCTTGGAAGGGAGTAGGAATGAAAAAATCCTGCAAGATGGGAAGATCGTTAGCACCTTGTTAGGGCTGAAAAAACCTTTTTCGGAGGGAATAGCAATGAAAACAAACTGGCAAGAGATGAGAATACCATTAGCACCTCGTTAGGGCTGGGGAAAAAAAGCTTCGAAAAAGCTACATTCAGAGTATAAGACGCACCCAAATTTTCAGCCACTTTTAGGGAGGAAAAAGGTGTGTCTTATACTCCAAAAAATACGGTACATATATATTTGGTACGGTGTTCTTTTGTAATTAAAACAACATCTCGCTCCTTCCCACCAACTGCCCAAATACTGAAGGAAGATGCAAAAAAATTCACAGGGGGGGGAAGGTGCATCTTATACTCCGAAAAATACGGTACATAAATGAATCGAGAAATTTAAAAAAGAAATTAAAAATGGGGCATAGATTCGGAAAGCTTCCAATGGAGTTCTCCCTGTCTCTGACCTGTAAAGGCATCAGCAGAGAGGACGCTGGTCTTCTTGCGCCCGGAGACTCCATAGAGGAGGAACTTGTATTTGTGGGAAGGAGCCAGGTTGGTCACGGTGACTTCACGGGAGCCTCCATCCACAGGCAACACTTGGGGTTGGCCATCTGCATCTTTGTACTGGACCAGGAAGGAGTCAAAGGTCCCAGTGGGGACGGTCCAATAGAGATGAACAGAATTGCTAGTGATGTCCAGGACAGATAACTCCCCCAAGGTTGGTTGGGGGGGAATTGCCACTTCTGAGTCTGTGGTTTGAGCTAAAACAGGGATATGGAAATAAAGATTTTGTTAGAATGTCTTGTCGGAGATACAAATCCAGCAACAGGAAACATTCATCAACAAGGCTGCTTATAAAAAGAACCAGGGATGACCCAAGAGCTGAAAAACAACAGTCAAGATGACTTTGGAAGCTGACCTGTGATGGCATCAGTGGAGAGGGGCCCGGAGCGCTTGCGTCCGGAGACTCCATAGAGGTTGAACTTGTATCTATGAGAAGGAGCCAGGTTGGTCACCGTGACTTCACGGAAGCCTCCCTCCACGGGCAACGCTTGGGGTTGGCCATCTGCATCCTTGTACTGGATCAGGAAGGAGTCAAAGGCCCCAGTGGGGACGGTCCAATGGAGTCGGACAGAATCACTCATGACATCAAGGACTGAGAAATCTCCTAGGCTGGGTTGGACAGGAGTTGGCTCCCCTGAGTCTCTAATGAGGGCTAAAGGAGAGGAATTTAAAAAAGGGTTAGTTATAAGAGCCGAAGTGGTGTAGGGTTTCCTGCCTAGGCAGGGGGTTGGACTAGAAGACCTCCAAGGTCCCTTCCAACTCTGTTATTCTATTCTATTCTATTCTATTCTATTCTATTCTATTCTATTCTATTCTATTCTATTCTATTCTATTCTATTCTATTCTATTCTATTCTACTCTACTCTACTCTACTCTACTCTACTCTACTCTACTCTACTCTACTCTACTCTATTCTATTCTATTCTATTCTATTCTATTCTATTCTATTCTACCTGAGGCACAAAGCTTTGATGCCCGATAAGCTGCAACATTCAGTAAAAATTGCTGCTTGTTAAGGAAACCAAGAAAATTAATATGAAGTTAAAGTATTTGAAAAGTTCCAAATCCTTGAAGCTGACCTGTGGTGGCATCGGTGGAGAGCGGGCTGGACCGCTTGCGTCCGAAGACGCCATAGAGGTTGAACTTGTATCTGCGAGAAGGGGCCAGGTTGGTCACCATTACTTCACGGGAACCTCCTTCTATGGGCAAGGCTTGGGGTTGGCCATCTGCATCCTTGTACTGGATCAGGAAGGAGTCAAAGCTCCCGGTGGGGACGGTCCAATGGAGTTTGACAGAATCACTTGTAACATCCAGTACTGAGAATTCTCCTAGGTTGGGTTGGGCAGGAATTGGCTCCCCTGAATCTGTAAGGCGGACTAAAACAAGGGAATAAAAGAAAAGACTAATTTATTATTTCCCTGGTCTTTGAGACAAAATCCAAACTTTACTGGTTAAGAAAATCAAGAATGGTAATATAGCAATTGCAGTAGCATTTAGACTTACATACCGCTTCACAGTGCTTTACAGCCCTCTCTGAGCCATTTACAGAGTCAGCATATTGCCTCCAACAATCTGGGTCCTCATTTTAACTGACCTCAGAAGGATGGAAGACTGAGTCAACTTTGAGCCTGGCGAGATTCAAACTGCCAAATTGCAGTCAGTCAGCAGTCAGCAGAAGTAGCCTGCAGTACTGCATTCTAACCACTGCGCCATCGCGGCTCTTATGGAAGAATATAATTGGAAAACTCCCCCAGCCATGCCATATCCTGAAGCTGACCTGTGGTGGCATCGGTGGAGAGGGGCCTGGAGCGTTTACGCCCTGAGACTCCATAGAGGTTGAACTTGTATCTGCGGGAAGGAACCAGGTTGGTCACTGTGACTTCATTGGAGCCTCCCTCCACAGGTAACGCTTGAGGTTGGCCATCTGAATCCTTGTATTGGATCAGGAAGGAGTCAAATCTCCCGGTGGGGACAGTCCAATAGAGACGGACAGAATCAGTTGTGACGTCTAGGACCGAGAGCTCCCCTAGCCTGGGTTGGACAGGAATTGGTTCCTCTGTGTCTATAAGGTGAGCTAAAACAGAGAGAGAACAAGAAAAGGCTCTTGATTACAGTTGCATTGAAGTTGGAGATGGAACATTTAGCAAATATTTGCATCTTCTGGGCCCGTAAGGAAATGAGAAATGTTAATATATATATACTAAGCTTTCGTTAGCCCCTGCTAACATAATCAGAGTATAAAATCCCCATTGAAGAAATGTTTCCTTTCATGTAATGCCAATTGATTTAGTCATTGCACACGTAATAGGCCCACACTCTTGCCTCCCTCCTGTAATTGGCTTTGTTGATTTTGCCTTAGTCATGCTGACAGATGCGATTTCTGTTACCTCTTTCCCCATTGTGGTATTGCCTCTTTCTCTCCCTGGGGGGTAAAGCAGGGCTATCGGGCATTGCTTTGAAGGTATGGCATTACATAAAAGCAAGCATTTCTTCAATGGGGATTTTATACTCTGACGATGTTAGCAGGAGCTAACAAAAGCTTAGTTAATAAAAAATTTTAAAATGTTCCGGAGATTGTGATGTCTATTTATTCTTCATATATATATATATATATATATATATATATATATATATATATATATGTATGTATGTATGTATGTATGTATGTATGTATGTATGTATGTATGTATGTATGTATGTATGTATGTATGTATATGTATATGTATATGTATATGTATATGTATATATGTATGTATATATATATATATATGTATATATATATATATATATATATATGTATATATATATATATGTATATGTGTGTATGTGTATGTATGTATATATATATATATATATATATATATATATATATATATATATATATATATATATATATATATATATATATATATATATATATAAAGATATATTATATCTTCATATATATATTATATACAGTAAGGGTATGGCTAGCTGATGAGAGCTAAATAGCTTGAAATAGATCTATACTAGTTTCCCCTCATTTTTCATTATCAGTAAAATGTGTTTTACACACACACACACACACACACACACACACAGACAGACAGACAGACAGACACACACACACACACACACACACACACACACACACACACACACACATGCTAAATCCTGAAGCTGACCTGTGGTGGCATCAGTGGAGAGGGGGCTGGACCGTTTGTGCCCGGAAACTCCATAGAGGTTGAATTTGTATCTGCGTGAAGGAGTCAGGTTGGTCACTGTGACTTCTTGAGAACCTCCCTCTACAGGCAACGCTTGGGGTTGGCCATCTGCATCCTTGTACTGGATCAGGAAGGTGTCAAAACTCCCGGTGGAGACAGTCCAATAGAGCCGGACAGAATTACTTGTGACATCAAGAACTGAGAACTCCCCCAGGCTGGGCTGGATAGGAACTGGTTCCTCTGAGTCCGCCAAGGGAACTAAATCAGGGGGAAGAAGAAAAAAAAGGTCAACCCAAGAGCTGGAACAATCGGTAAAAAAGGACCACATTTGGGACAACCATGACCTGGATGACTGAGAATCTCCATAGACAATCAGCACAATGTTAACTTGTTAAGGAAATCAAGAATGTTAATTTGGAAGAATAATATCTGAAAAGTGCTCAGCCATACTCAATCCTGAAACTTACCTGTGGTGGCATCTGTGGAGAGAGGTCTGGAGCGTTTGCGCCCAGAGATTCCATAGAGGTTGAACTTGTATCTCTGCGAAGGAGCCAGGTTGGTCACGGTGACTTCATTGGAGCCTCCCTCTACAGGCAACGCTTGGGGTTGGCCATCTGCATCCTTGTACTGGATCAGGAAGGAGTCAAAGCTCCCAGTAGAGACAGTCCAATAGAGTCGGACAGAATCGCTTGTGATGTCAAGGGCTGAGAACTCCCCCAGGCTGGATTGGATAGGATTTGTCTCCTCTGAATCCGTAAGGCGAGCTAAAACAGGAAAATGAATGAAAGGGTTTAGTTAGAATTTCCCTGATCTTCGAGATGCCACCCAAAGCTGGAACAATCAATTTCTAAAAATTCTTGCTGAGAAAATCGAAAAAATTAACATGGAGGAAAAATATCTGAAGGGCCTTTAGCCAGGTATCAGCAGTATACTGATGATACCCAGTTGTACATCTCCACCCCGTGTCAGTTCAGGGAAGCAGTTGATGTAATGTGCCGCTGCCTGGACGATGTGAGGGTCTGGATGGGAGTGAATAGGCTCAAACTCAACCCTGACAAGACTGAGTGGCTGTGGATATTGCCCCCCAGGGATTATGTCGACTTCCCCTCCTTGGTTCTTGGGGGAGAAAAATTGACTCCCTCAAAACGGGTACGCAATTTGAGTGTTCTCCTAGACCCACAGCTAAAATTGGAGCAATATCTTTCAGCTGTGGCTAGGGGGACCTTTGCACAGATCCGTCTTGTGCACCAATTGCGACCCTACTTGGAGAGGGAGGCTTTGCTCACAGTCACTCATGCCCTTGTCACCTCACAGCTAGACTACTGTAACACGCTCTACATGGGGCTACCCTCAAAGAGCATCCGGAGACTGCAATTGGTACAGAATGCAGCTGCGCACTGCGCACCCACACTGTGGTGGGTGTGCCGAGATACACCCACGTAACACCCATTCTCCGCCAGCTGCATTGTCTGCCTATTAGTCTCTGGTTGCAATTTAAGGTGTTGGTTTTGACCTTTAAAGCCCTACATGGCTCAGGACCAGGCTACCTTCAGGATCGCATCCTACTACACACCTCCCTACGACCAGTTAGGTCCCACAGAGTGGGCCTCCTTCAGGTCCCATCGGCCAAACAATGTCGGTTGGTGGGGCCACGGGGGAGAGCCTTCTCTGTGGGAGCCCCATCCCTCTGGAACCAACTCCCACCAGAAATCCGGACTATCCCCACTCTACTGGCCTTCCATAAAACTGTAAAAACATGGCTCTTCCGGCAGGCGGGTGAAAAAGATCAGATTCCCCCATGAATGAGTGGTTTTTTTTAAAGCAATGTATTGTTTTTAAACTATGATGTTTTTATATTATTGTTCTTATTTATGCTGTACGCCGCCCTGAGTCCTACGGGATTGGGCGGCTTATAAGAACATTAAATTAAATAATAAAATAAAATAAAATAAAATAAAATAAAATAAAATAAAATAAAATAAAATAAAATAAAATAAAATAAAATAAAATAAAATAAAATAAAATAAAATAAAATAAAATTAAATTAAATTAAATTAAATTAAATTAAATTAAATTAAATTAAATAATAAAATAAAATAAAATAAAATAAAATAAAATAAAATAAAATAAAATAAAATAAAATTAAATTAAATTAAATTAAATTAAATTAAATTAAATTAAATTAAATTCTAAATCCTGAAGCTGACCTGTGGTGGCATCGGTGGACATGGGGTTTGCTCCCAGAGACTCCATAGAGGTTGAACTTGTATCTGTCAGGCCGAAGCCTTATTTTATTAGAGACTTTGGCCTGCCACACTTTATGCTTTAGAATGTATTCCTGCTGTGGGAACTTGGGAGGGGCTGTTGCATGAGGGATGTAGACATGTAGCCATAACGGATTCCTTTTAGGTTTTCAAGGTCATCCTTTATTCAGCACCTGGCTGGAAGCTGATGGGAGTAATGGACATGTTGGCAAAATACGACTGGTCAGGGTGATGAACTTGTGAGTGTGGAAACACGGGAATGAACTTTAAACTGGGTGGAGAAACGCTTGTAGCTTTAGATTCGGGTTTCTCACAGATGTGCCAACATGGCTCTGTTAATAAATTGGAACTTTGAGGAATACTTTGCCTCGGACTCTGATTTAGTTTTGGATGCTATTTGGAACCCTGACAGTATCTACGAGAAGGAGCCAGGTTGGTCACAGTGACTTCACAGGAGTCTCCCTCCACAGGCAGGGCTTGGTGTTGGCCATCTGAATCCTTGTACTGGACCAGGAAGGAATCAAAGCTCCCAGTGGGGACAGTCCAATAGAGATGGACAGAATCAGTTGTGACATCAAGAACGGAAAACTCCCCTAAGCCGGGTTGGACAGGAATAGGCTCCTCTGGGGTTTTAGCTGAAAGAGGGATATGGAAAAGAAAAATGCTTGGTTCAAATGCCCGTCTGTTGAAGATGCAACCTCAGAACTGAAAGATTCGATAGAATGCTGCCTGCAAATGAATGTTAATGTTAAGGTAAAGGTTGTTAATATGAAGGTACAAGAGCTGAAAAGTCCCAGCCACTCTGGCTCTTGAAACTGACCTGTGGTGGCATCGGTGGAGAGCGGGCTGGACCGCTTGTGTCCAGAAACTCCATAGAGATTGAACTTGTATCTGTGGGAAGGAGCCAAGTTGGTTACAGTGGCTTCACTGGCACCTCCTTCTACAGTTAACGCTTGGGATTGGCCATCGGCATCCTTGTACTGGATCAGGAAGGAATCAAAGCTCCCGGTGGAGATGGTCCAATGGAGATGGACAGAAGCGCTTGTGACGTCAAGGATGGAGAGCTCCCCTAGGGTCGGTTGGACAGTAATTGGCTTTTCTGAATCTGTAAGGTGGGCTAAAACGGGAAAATGAAAGAAAAGGCAGAGTTATATTAGTCTTGATGTTGGATATGCCAGAGCTCCCCAACATTTCCAGGTTGGTGTCCCAGAGTGGGGGATGGTTTTGTGGGAGGGGTAGGCACATGCGCACACATGAACACCCATTGCTCATGTGAGTGGGGCCGCCAGCGCCCACGACACTCATGCAAATGGGCTGTGAATGCCCGCGGGAGTGTGGCCCAAAATGCCAACGGCGCTCACAGCAATGCTCGGATGAGGGGGCCGCGACCACCTATGACGCTTGCGTGAGTGGGGCTGTGCCCCTGAGGACACACACACACACGTACCAGCCAACTACTCATGCGACCCGATGAGTAATAAGCCCACGGGTTGGGGACCCCTGGGATATGCTAGCCAGCAGTTGAAACATTCAGCAAATATGCTATTTGTTAACGAAAGCAGGAAAGCAGTTAATACAATGTTACAATATCTTAATATTGCCAGGCAGAACGTCTCCTGAAGCTGACCTGTGGTGGCATCAGTGGAAAGGGGGGTGGAGCGTTTACGCCCAGAGATGCCATAGAGGTTGAACTTGTATCTACGAGAAGGAGCCAGCTTTGTCACCGTGACTTCAAGGGAGGTTCCCTCAACTGGCAACGCTTGGGGTTGACCATCTGCATCCTTGTACTGGATCAGGAAGGAGTCAAAGCTCCCGGTGGGGACGGTCCAATGGAGTCGGACAGAATCGCTTGTGACATCAAGGACTGAAAATTCTCCTAGGTTGGGTTGGACAGGAATTGGCTCCCCTGAATCTGTAAGGCGGGCTAAAACAAGGGAATAAAAGAAAAGACTAACTTATCACTTCCCTGGTCTTTGAGATAATACCCATATGATGAAAGCATCAGTAAAAAAAGGTGACTGGTTAAGAAAATCAAGAATGATAATATGGAAATATATCATTTGAAAACTCCCCCATCCACGCCATATCCTGAAGCTGACCTGTGGTGGCATCAGTGGAGAGGGGGGTGGAGCGTTTACGCCCTGTGACTCCATAGAGGTTGAACTTGTATCTGCGAGAAGGAACCAGGTTGGTCACTGTGACTTGATTGGAGTCTCCCTCTACGGGCAACGCTTGGGGTTGGCCATCTGCATCGTTGTACTGGATCAGGAAGGTGTCAAAGCTCCCGGTGGAGACTGTCCAATGGAGACGGACAGAATCACTCGTGACGTCAAGAACTGAGAACTCTCCGAGACTAGGTTGGAGAGGACTTGCATCCTCTGAGCCTGTAAGGTGAGCTAAAACAAGGAGAGATGTGGTAAATTATGGAAGTAGCAGTGATGGTTCATTTTTGCAGTTTTGTATTTTCTAAATACTTCAAAACACAAAATAATAAAATAAAATTCAGGGAAGGAGAACCCTATGAAGGTGAAGGACTTTAAAATTATCCAGGGCAGGTTTTTATGGGGAATAAAACCTGTCCTTCTTCTGAGCCTTTTTGACTCACTTACTGACCATTCATAAATGGATATACAGGATACATGGGTACTTTTAAAAAGTACTACTGCTAATTCTCATGGAAAGGGCCATTTACTGATAAGTTGGATCCAATTTTGAGGTATATTTGTGGCAACTAAAATTCTTGGCTTAACCATGAGTATATACACCAGAGGTGGCCAAACTATGGTTCTTTGAGGACCTGTGGACTTCAACTCCCAGAATTCCTGAGCTAGCCATGCATGCATGGCTGGCTCAGGAATTCTGGGAGTTGAAGTCCACAGGTCCTCAAAGAACCATAGTTTGCCCACCCCTGATATACACCATATGAGAAAATGTTTTTGGGTTTTATCGATAGTATAGCAATTGATATAATTCGTTGCTAAAATGCCTAAAAAATTGGAAGTGTGCGAAAGTTTTGGTAGCCATTTTCCTGGTTTATAAGAGGTCCACATAACAATATGAAGACAACAATTTTAGGAAGCTTTGGTAGCTCTGTTCTTGCTCGCAATGTGAAGAAAACTTGTAAAAGCTTCAAACAAAAAATAAAAAATAAAAAATACGTAGCGTGGTTGCCCATTCCAGATATGACTATCTATAAGAGACAAAACCTAACCACGCCCCTCCCGCCCAATGACCAAAATACTCCAGGTAAAATATTTAGACAGTGAGACATGGAAAGGATAAGAAGACAGACAAGTCGACTTTGATTGCCATTTTTAAAGTATTTTTGGGCTGTCGTGTTTTGGGCTGTAAATTTTTAAGTAAAAAACAAAATCAGGAAATGCATTTTTAACTATTTATCAGTTATAAGGTTGGGAAGCTATTTTTCCATTAAGTAATCTGAAGGTTTTTCTGTGCTTTTAAGGGCTTTTTGCTCATAACTCTCATCAAAAGAAACACCACCTAAAGAGTTAGTGAAGCGATTTAACAATTAAGAATTAAGAATAATTAGTCAGTGGAACGACTTTCCTCCAGAAGTTGTGGGTGCTCCAATACTGGAGGTTTTAAAGAAGAGATTGGAGGTTTTTAAGAAGAGATTTGTCTGAAATGGTATAGGGCAGTGATTTATTTATTTTATTTATTTTGTGAGATTTATATACCGCCTCACAGTGCAAGCACTCTCTAAGCGGTTTACACCAGTAAGCAATGTATATTTACATTGCCCCCAACAATCTGGGTCCTCATTTTACCTACCTCGGAAGGATGGAAGGCTGAGTCAACCTTGAGCCGGTGAGATTTGAACCGCTGACGTGCGGATCAGTGTCAGCTAAAGTGGCCTGCAGTACCTGCCTCTAACCGCTGCGCCACCTCGGCTCTTGAATCTGATGTGATGGCGAACCTTTTTTCCCTCAGGTGCCGAAAGCTTGCGCGTGTGTGCTATCGCATGCACACGCATGCCCACACCCATAATTCAATGCCCCCCACGTGCCCTGCCCCTGCGCATGTGCACACGACCCCTCCGTGCTGCCCCATTCCCCACGCATGACCCCCCGCTGCCCCATTTCCTGACTTCTGGTGGACCCGGTAGGCCCATTTTTTGCCCTCCAGGCTCCAGAGGCTTTCTTGTAGCCTGGGGAGAGTGAAAATGCCCTCCCCCGCCCCTCCGGAGGCTGAAAACGCCCTCCCAGAGCCTCTGTGTGAGCCAAAAATCAGCTAACCGGCACGCACATGCACACTGGAGCTGAGCTAGGGCAACTGCTCGCGTGCCAGCAGATATGGCTCCGCATGCCACCTGTGGCATGCGTGCCATAGGTTCGCCATCACGGGTATAGGGTTTCCTGCTTGAGCAGGAGGTTGGTCTAGAAGACCTCCAAGACCCCTTCCAACTCTGTTATTCTGATAGTTGGCTTGTTTCTATGTGTTCTTTCTTTATTCCAGTGAGTGCCCCTTCATGCTATGCATTCTACTCCTGCAAAGTCCTAACTGGTGGAAAGTCCCATCTCATACAAGTTTCATACAAGTTCCAAAGTTGAAAGATGAACAACACAAAAATCTAATTCTGCTAGTCTGGAATTCAGCAAAATGAATTTTCTACATGGTCATCTAATTTTTTTTCAAAGATCACAGGCAAAACTTTGAAAAAGAAAACAAGCGGAACTTTAGTTCTAATACAAAACAAAGTGACTAGCATTTGGTCTCTCAATCTCCCTTCTCCGTAAGAAAATCTGCAAATGATTCAAAATTTTATAATTGAAGAGGGAATTACCATCTGGTACTCTCATACAGATGAAATAAAAAAAAATTATTTTATTTTCCACACTATCTGTGTTTCCCCAAAAATAAGACCCTGTCTTATATTTCTTTGAACCCTGAAATAAGCGCTTGGCCTTATTGCCATGCACTCAAAAGCCCGATTGGGCTTATTATCAGGGGATGTCTTATTTTGGGGGAAAACAGGGTAGCAGGAAATAAACTCACTGTTTCCAGATGAATAAACTCAAGGTTGAAAACTGTTCTCCAGTTGAAGTAGATTGCAATTTGAGCACTGGGCAGTAAAATAGACAGACAGACAGACAGACAGACAGACACATGGAGGGAGGCAGAAAGGCAGGCAGGCAGATCAACAGACATGAAGTAGAGAGATTCACAGATAAAGACCAGTGATGAAATCCATTTTTTTTACCTACTGGTTCTGTGGGCGGGGCTTGGTGAGTGTGCTGTGGCTTGGTGGGCATGGCTTGGTGGGTGTGGCAGGGGAAGGATACTGCAAAAACTCCATTCCCACCCCACTCCAGGGGAATGATATTGCAAAATCTCCATTCCCACCCCACTCCAGGGGAATGATATTGCAAAATCTCCATTCCCACCCCACTCTGGGGTCAGCCAGAGGTGGTATTTTTCGGTTCTCCGAACTACTCAAAATTTCCGCTACCGGTTCTCCAGAACCTGTCAGAACCTGCTGGATTTCACCCCCGAATTAAAGACTATTGGACATGTTAAGTCTAATGAATACCAACTATGGCACTTAGAACTTTATAATTTGATTGGAGAAGAAGCTCCTCATTGGTCATAGGTTAGAAATCTGGAGCATCATAGGAAAGAAATGAATCATTCAGTCACAAGCTGATTATGTGACTTCTCAAACTCATGGCTATACAATCAGAAACAAAACAAAACAATAACAACAACAGCAAAAGCAAAAGCAAAAGTCAAGCAGGAAAGGAAAATCACCAAATATATGAAGAAACTCTAACAGAGGGAATATGAAACAAGGAATTGCAAAACAGGGGAACCATCTTGCATATCCATGCTGCCAACTGAGGGAAAGAATGTTAAAATGAGCCTGCAATTTCTTAAAGGCTAAGTTGATACCCGAAGCTGACCTGTGGTGGCATCGGTGGAGAGAGGGCTGGAGCGTTTACGCCCAGAGATCCCATAAAGGTTGAACTTGTATTTGCGTGAAGGAGCCAGGCTGGTCACCGTGACTTCTTGAGAGCCTCCATCTATGGGCAACGCTTGGGGTTGGCCATCTGCATCCTTGTACTGGATCAGGAAGGAGTCAAAGTTTCCGATGGGGATGGTCCAGTAGAGGCGGACAGAATCGCTTGTGACATCAAGAACTGAGAACTCCCCTAGGCTGGGTTGGATAGGAATTGGTTCCTCTGAGTCTGCCAAGCGAACTAAAACAGGGAAAAGAAAAAAAAAAGCTTTAGTTATAATTTCTTTGGTCTTGAAGGTGTCATTCAAGAACTGGAACAATCAGTAAAAACATTTCTTGTTAAGGGAGTCAAGAATGTTAATATGGAAGAGTAAACATCTGAAGAACCCCCAGTCCAAGGGTGAAATCCAGCAGGTTCTAACAGGTTCTGGAGAATCGGTAGCGGAAATTTTGAGTAGTTTGGAGAACTGACAAATACCACCTCTGACTGGCCCCAGAGTGGGGTGGGAATGGAGATTTTGCAATATCCTTCCCCCAGGAGTAGGGAGGGAATGGAAATTTTGCAGTATCCTTCCCCTGGAGTGGGGAGGGAATGGGGATTTTGCAGTATCCTTTCCCCAGGAGTGATGAGGGAATGGGGATTTTGCAGTATCCTTCCCCCTGGAGTAGGGAGGGAATGGAAATTTTGCAGTATCCTTCCCCTGGAGTGGGGAGGGAATGGGGATTTTGCAGTATCCTTCCCCTGGAGTGGGGAGGGAATGGGGATTTTGCAGTATCCTTCCCCTGGAGTGGGTTGGGAATGGGGATTTTGCAGTATCCTTCCCCCTGGAGTGGGGAGGGAATGGAGATTTTGCAGTATCCTTCCCCCTGGAGTGGGGAGGGAATGGGGATTTTGCAATATCCTTCCCCCAGAAGTGGGGTGGGAATTGAGATTTTGCAGTATCTTTCTCATGCCACGCCCACCAAGCCACGCCCACCAAGCCACGCCCACAGAACCAGTAGTTAAAAAAACTGGATTTCACCACTGCTCCAGTCACAGCGTATCCTGAAGCTGACCTGTGGTGGCTTCCGTAGAGATGGGCCTGGAGCGTTTACGGCCAGAGACTCCATAGAGGTTGAACTTGTATTTGCGGGAAGGAACCAGGTTGGTCACGGTGACTTCACGGGAGCCTCCATCCACAGGTAACGCTTGGGGTTGTCCATCTGCATCCTTGTACTGGACTAGGAAGGAATCAAAGCTCCCAGTGGGGACGGTCCAATGGAGACGAACAGAATCGCTTGTGACGTCCAGGACTGACAATTCTCCTAGGCTGGGTTGGACACCAATAGCCTCCTTTGAAACTGTAGTATGGAGAGGGGGGAGAAAAGGAAAGGTTTAGTTGAAATTACACCAGTGGTGGGTTCCTACTGGTGCGGTCCACTCCGCTGTTCCGGTAGGGGCCCAGCGATTGCGCAACGGCTCCGGTGCTTTCTTTGCCGGTCTGTGCGTGCTGCCATCTTTTTTTTTGAATTTTTCACGGTTTTTGGCTCTCTGCGCATGCACGGAAGTGAAATTGTCCTTCTGCGCATGTGCAGATAACTGAAATCGCACGAGAGGACGCGCGCACCCCTGAATTACACCGATGTTGCAGATGCAATCCAGCAGTTCTAATGTTCAGCAACTAAGCTATTTGTTAAGGAAATCAGGGATGTTAATATGATATTAGAATATATTAAAATTTCCTAGGTAGAATGTCATATGAAGCTGACCTGTGGTGGCGTCTGTGGAGAGAGGGCTGGAGCGTTTGCGCCCGGAGATTCCATAGAGGTTGAATTTATATCTGCGTGAAGGAACCAAGTTGGACACAGTGACTTCACGGGAGTCTCCCTCTACAGGCAAAGCTTGGGTTTGGCCAACTGCATCCTTGTACTGGATGAGGAAGGAATCAAAGTTCCCAGTGGGGACAGTCCAGTGGAGATGGACAGAATCGCTTGTGACATCAAGGACTGAGAACTCTCCAAGGCTGGGTTGCACAGGAATTGGCTCTTCTGTGTTCGTAAGGTGGGCTAAAACACAGAAAGGAACGGAAATGCTTATTTATAATTTCACTGATCTTGGAGACGCCATGCAAAAGCTGGAATAGTCAATAAAAAGGTTGCTAATTATCAAAACCAAGAACATTAATGTGGAAGAAGAATATGTGAAGAGTCCCCAGCCAAGCTAAATCCTGAAGCTGACCTGTGGTGGCATCGGTGGAGAGAGGACTGGAACGTTTGCGTCCAGAGACTCCATAGAGGTTAAACTTGTATCTGCGAGAAGGAGCCAGGTTGGTCACGGTGACATCACGGGAGCCTCCATCCACAGGCAACGCTTGGGGTTGGCCATCTGCATCCTTGTACTGGACTAGGAAGGAATCAAAGCTCCCAGTGGGAACGGTCCAATGGAGACGAACAGAATCGCTTGTGACATCAAGGACTGTGAAGTCTCCTAGGTTTGGTTGGACAGGAATTGCCTCCTTTGAGTCTATAATGTGTGGAGAAGAAAGAAAGAAAGAAAGAAAGAAAGAAAGAAAGAAAGAAAGAAAGAAAGAAAGAAAGAAAGAAAGAAAGAAAGAAAGAAGAGGGAAGGAAGGAAGGAAGGAAAAAAGAAAGACAACGAAAGAAAGAAAGAAAGAAAGGAAGGAAGGAAGGAAAGAAAGAAAGAAAGAAAGAAAGAAAGAAAGAAAGAAAGAAAGAAAGAAGAGGGAAGGAAGGAAAGAGAAAGAAAGGAAGGAAGGAAGGAAGGAAGGAAGGAAGAAAAAAAGAAAGAAAGAAACAGGAAGGAAGGGAGGAAGGAAGGAAGGAAGGAAAGAAAGAGAGAGAGAGAGAGAGAGAGAGAGAGAAAGAAAGAAAGAAAGAAAGAAAGAAAGAAAGAAAGAAAGAAAGAAAGAAAGAAAGGATCAGTTACAAATGCACTGATGTTGCAGATGCAATCCAGCAGTTTGAACATTCAGCAAATATGCTATTTGTTAAGAAAATTAGGACTGTTAATATTATGTTACAATATCTTAAAATCTTCCAGGCAGAATGTCTTCTGAAGCTGACCTGTGGTGGCATCAGTGGAAAGGGGGCTGGAGCGTTTGCGCCCAGAGATTCCATAGAGGTTGAACTTGTATCTCTGCGAAGGAGCAAGATTGGTCACGGTGACTTCATTGGAGCCTCCCTCTACAGGCAACGCTTGGGGTTGGCCATCTGCATCTTTGTACTGGATCAGGAAGGAGTCAAAGCTCCCAGTAGAGACAGTCCAATGGAGTCTAACAGAATCGCTTGTGATGTCAAGGGCTGAGAACTCCCCCAGGCTGGATTGGATAGGATTTGTCTCCTCTGAATCTGTAAGGTGAGCTAAAACGGGAAAATGAATGAAAAGGCTTAGTTAGTATTTCCCCGATCTTCGAGATGCCACCCAAAAGCTGAAACAATCAATAAAAAATGTTCTTATTAAGGAAATCAAGAACATTAACATGGAGGAATAATATCTGAAGGGCCTTTAGCCATGCTAAATCCTGAAGCTGACCTGTGGTGGCATCGGTGGACATGGGGCTGGAGCGTTTGCGCCCAGAGACTCCATAGAGGTTGAACTTGTATCTGCGAGAAGGAGCCAGGTTGGTCACTGTGACTTCACGGGAACCTCCCTCCACAGGTAATGTTTGAGGTTGGCCATTTGCATCTTTGTACTGGATCAGGAAGGAATCAAAGCTCCCGGTGGAGACAGTCCAATGGAGACGGACAGACTCAGTTGTGACATCAAGGATGGAAAACTCCCCTAGGCTGGCTTGCACAGGAATTGGCCCCTCTGAGTCTGTCAGGTGGGCTAAAATAAGGAAATAAAAGAAAAAAACTAACTTTTAATTTCCCTGATCTTTGAGATAATACCCAAGCGCTGGAACCGTAACTAAAAAGGTTGCTGGTTAAGAAAATCAAGAATGATTATATGGAATAATAATATTTGAAGAATCCCCAGCCATGCCATCTCCTGAAACTGACCTGTGGTGGCATCGGTAGAGAGGGGCCCAAAGCGTTTGCGCCCGGAGACTCCATAGAGGTTGAACTTGTATCTGCGGGAAGGAGCCAGGTTGGTCACTGTGACTTCACGGGAATCTCCCTCCACAGGTAATGCTTGAGGTTGGCCATCTGCATCCTTGTACTGGACTAGGAAGGAGTCAAAGCTCCCAGTGGGGACAGTCCAATGAAGACGGACAGAATCTGTTGTGACATCAAGGATGGAAAACTCTCCTAGGCTGGGTTGCACAGGAATTGGCTCCTCTGTGTCTGTAACGTGGGCTAAAACAGAGAAGATTAAAAAAAAAAGATTTACGGTAATTACATTTTCCTGGTCTTGGAATGCAATCTAGGAGGTGGAATAATTTGTAAAAATAGTCGCTTATTAAGGAAACCAGGACAATTAACACAAAATAATAATATCT
>JALIGW010000002.1:251062355-251159855 GCA_023053685.1 Diadophis punctatus similis
TTGGAGCCTCCCTCTACGGGCAACGCTTGGGGTTGGCCATCTGCATCCTTGTACTGGATCAGGAAGGAGTCAAAGCTCTCAGTGGAGACAGTCCAATAGAGCCGGACAGAATTACTTGTGACATCAAGAACTGAGAACTCCCCCAGGCTGGGTTGGATAGGAACTGGTTCCTCTGAGTCTACCAAGGGAACTAAATCAGGGAAAGGAAGAAAAGGTTCAGTTATAATGTCCCTGGTTCTGGAGATGCAATTCAAGAGCTGGAACAATCAGTAAAAAGGACAACATTTGGGACAACCATGACCTGGATAACTGAGAATCTCCATAGACAATCAGTACAATGTTAACTTGTTAAGGAAATCAAGAACGTGACTATGAAATAATATTATCTGAAAAGTGCAAAGCCATGCTAAAACCTGAAGCTGACCTGTGGTGGCCTCCGTGGCAAGCGGCCTAGAACGTTTTTTCCCAGAGACTCCATAGAGGTTGAACTTGTATCTGCGGGAAGGAGCCAGGTTGGTCACGGTGACTTCACGGGAATCTCCCTCCACAGGTAACGCTTGAGGTTGGCCATCTGCATCCTTGTACTGGACTAGGAAGGAGTCAAAGCTCCCAGTGGGGACGGTCCAATGGAGTCGGACAGAATCACTTGTGACGTCCAGGACAGAGAACTCCCCCAGGCTGGATTGGACAGGAGATTGTTCTTCTGAATTTGTAAGGCGAGCTAATCATGAAAATGAAAGAGAAGGGATAATTGATGTTGCAAATATAATACAGTAGTTGGGGGGGGAGGGGAAATCAGCAAATATGCTATATATAAAGGAAATCAATAATACAGTACTAATATGATTTTAAAATCTCCCAGGCAGAGAATTTCCTGAAACTGACCTGTCGTGGCAAAAGTAGAGATAGAGTTAGAACGTTTGCGCCCTGAGACGCCATAGAGATTGAATTTGTATCTGCGCGAAGGAACCAGGTTGGTCAGAGTGACTTCACGGGAGCCTCCCTCCATGGGCAATGCTTGGGGCTGGCCATCTGCATCCTTGTACTGGATCAGGAAGGAGTCAAAGCTCCCTGTAGAAACTGTCCAATGGAGTCGGACAGAATCACTTGTGACATCAAGCACTGACAGTTCTCCCAGGCTAGATTGGAAAGAAGCTGGCTTTTCCGGCTCTGTGGTTTGAGCTTAAAGAGGAATATGGAAGAAAAGCTTGATTAGAATGTCTGACTGTTGGCGATACAACCCTGGAGTTGAAACATTCAATAACCATGCTACTCATTAAAAAAAACTAGAAATGTTAATACGAAGTTACAAGAGTTGAAAAATCTCAGCACGATGACTCCTGAAGCTAATTTTTTTTTGTCAAACATGTACAGGATAGTAGTTGTTTGTACACACATAACATAAATAAAAAAGTACCGATAAAAGAGGACAATAGGACAGTAGGACAGGGACGGTAGGCACAGGGGTGTGCTTATGCACACCCCTTACATATCTCTTAGAAATGGGGAGAGGTCGACTGTAGACAGTCTAAGGTTAAAGTTTTTGGGGTTTGGGGAACCACAGAGTCAGGTAGTGCATTCCAGGCATTGATCACTCTGTTGCTGAAGTCGTATTTTCTGCAGTCGAGTTTGGAGCGGTTTACATTTAGTTTGAATCTATTACGTGCTTGTGTATTGTTGCGGTTGAAGCAGAAGAAATCATTGACAGGAAGGACATTTTGGTATATGATTTTATGAACTACATTTAGATCAGATCGGAGGCGACGTAGTTCTAAATTGTTAGATCCCAATATTTCAAGTCTGGTGGAATAAGGTATTTTATTGCGAGCAGAGGAGTGGAGGACTCTTCTTTTTGTGGTGGCATAAGTAGAGGTGAGGGTGGGGGTGGAGAGTTTTTGTCCAAAGACTCCATAGAGGTTGAACCTGTATTTGTGGGAAGGAGCCAGGTTAGTTACAATGATTTCCTTGGAATCTCCCTCAACTGGCAATGCTTGGGGTTGACCATCTGCATCTTTGTACTGGACCACAAAGTAATCAAAGCTCCCAGTGCGGATGGTCCAATAGAGAAGGACCAAATCACTTGTGGCATCAAGGACCAAGAAGTCCCCAGGCTGGATTGGATGGGAACTGCAATCTCAATATTTGGAATTGGGGCTTAAACAGAGAGAAACGGAAGGAAAAAGTTATGATAATCTTTGTGGTAGTAAAAATTAACTAAGTACTGTGTTTGGAAAATATTTATGTATAATTTGATGTTGTTCTATTATTGCTAATTTTGAGATAATATCAAGAGGTTGATAATATGACACTTGTCTTCTTTATGTTCAGAATGATCCTATTGTACTTGGCTTCATCCCCAGTCTTGGACTCTATCAAGACTTTAAAAAATGAGAATTATTCAGACCTATGAACTGGCTACCATCCTGTCAGGAGAATCCTCTCTTGACCTGCTGCAAAAAAAAATACCTGATATACCGTATTTTTCGGAGTATAAGACGCACCTTTTTCCTCCCTAAAAGTGGCTGAAAGTTCAGGTGCGTCTTATACTTCGAATGTAGCTTTTTTCCCAGCCCTAACTAGGTGCTAATAGATCTTCCAAGCTCTTACCTTGCAGGCTTTTTCATTGTTACTCTCTCCAAAGAATGTTTTTCCAGCCCTAAGTCTTTGCAGGGTTTTTTTCATTGCTCTACTTGCTCAAAAGAAGTTGTTTTCTAGCCCTAACCAGGTGCTATCTATCTTCCCAGCTCTTACTGGCTTGCAGGCTCTTTCATTGTTACTCTCTCAGAAGAATGTTTTCCAGCCCTAAATCTTTGCAGGTTTTTTTTTCATTGCTCTACTTGCTCCAAAGAAGTTGTTTTCTAGCCCTAACCAGGTGCTAATGATCTTCCCAGCTCTTACTGGCTTGCAGGCTCTTTCATTGTTACTCTCTCAGAAGAAGGTTTTTTTAAGTCCTAACCAGGGGATACAATAATGTGCTGAAGCTGACCAGACTAAGGATGCTAGCCAGATGAATACCTGGTAGGCAGATTGTTTTCCCCTATTTTCCTCCTCAAAAACTAAGGTGCGTCTTATACTCCGGTGCGTCTTATACTCCGAAAAATACGGTATATTGCTCCCCAATACTTGAATTAGTTTTGGTGTCCACCAGATGGACAAAGAGCAGTTGAAAAATGGGAAGAAATATTCTGAAGGGGCCAGGCAAAGCAACAAAAACCCAGCACAATATTAACAAAAGGTCCAACTTGCAAGAGCTAGTATGAAACAAGATATTGAAGTGTTAGGCAACTACCACAGCAATAACACTGCTTAATAAGGAAACCAGTCATGCTGATCTGAAGGTACAATATCTGAAAATCTCACAATCCTTGAAGCTGACCTGTGGTGACATCAGTGGAGAGGGGGGTGGAACGTTTGCGCCCCGAGACTCCATAGAGATTGAACTTGTATCTACGAGAAGGAGCCAGGTTGGTCACGGTGACTTCACGGAAGCCTCCCTCCACAGGCAACAATTGGGGTTGACCATCTGCATCCTTGTACTGGATCAGGAAGGAGTCAAAGGCCCCAGTGGGGACGGTCCAATGGAGTCGGACAGAATCACTCATGACATCAAGGACTGAGAAATCTCCTAGGCTGGGTTGGACAGGAATCGGCTCCCCTGAGTCTCTAATGTGGGCTAAAGCAGAGAAATAAAAAAGGGTTTAGTTATAAGAGTTATATAAAAATTCACCGCATATAGACAGATTTAACCATGGTTTCAATTGGGAAACTGTGACCCTCCTAGACCAGGCCAAGTTCAAAAATGCCAGGGAATTTCAAATCAGCCATCAATAGACACATAGACATTAACAACATCTATAGATTATGCAAAAGAGACAATCAATCAGCCCAAAAGAGAAAAAGACTCCAGCACCTCTCCACCAGTAATCAGCACTCAGATCAGCATAGATTAACCCCAAGGTTAACTTCAGACCAGTGGTGAAATCCAATTTTTTTTACTACTGGTTCTGTGGGCGTGGCTTGGTGGGCGTGGGGTGGCTTGGTGGGCGTGGCTTGATGGGCATGGCAGGGGAAGGATACTGCCAAATCTCCATTCCCACCCCACTCCTGGGGCCAGCCAGAGGTAGTATTTGCCGGTTCTCCGAACTACTCAAAATTTCCGCTACCGGTTCTCCAGAACTTGTCAGAACCTGCTGGATTTCACTCCTGCTTCAGACCAACAATCAAGTAAGCAATACCTCAATCAAGAAACTAAGGTACCAAAGAGCCAAAAGTAAACAGACCAACCAAAGAATCTCTAAGACTGCCCCCAACCCATAGAGACAGGCAAGACACCAGAATATAAACCGACAACAAACAGAACTTACTAGCACTGATGATGTTATCTAGTTAGGATAATAAAATGTCTGCAAGAAAACAGTCATGCTCAGAGTGCCCCAAGGACCCCTCATTTCAACCCTGAGCAGTAGTGGGTTCCTACCGGTGCGGAGCACAGCTCCGGTAGGAGCCCGGTGATGATGTCATTTTTTGGCGCTTCTCCGCGTCCTGAGCTGTCGGGAAAAAGTCCTCCCACCCGCCCTTGTGTGAATACTGACCTTTATTCTTCCTCCGAAGCACAGCTGAGAAGCTCCTCAGCTGTGTTTCAGCTTGTAATGTTGTCCTAAGCATACATGGAAGTGAAATCGCATGGTGGGACGCGATTTCACTTCCGCACATGCTCGCGATGTGCACCGGTAGCGAATGTAACCGGAACCCTCCCCTGACCCTGAGCTACAAATATTCTCCTTTATTAGTTATAAGAGCCTTAATGTTGGATATGCAATCCATAAGCTGCAACGTTCAGTAAAATTGCTGCTTGTTAAGGAAACCAAGAAAATTAATATGGTTAAAGTATTTGAAAAGTTCCAAATCCTGAAGCTGACCTGTGGTGGCATCGGTGGAGAGCGAGCTGGATCGCTTGCGCCCAAAGACTCCATAGAGGTTGAACTTGTATCTGCGAGAAGGGGCCAGGTTGGTCACTGTGACTTCACGGAAGCCTCCCTCCACAGGCAAGGCTTGGGGTTGGCCATCTGCATCCTTGTACTGGATCAGGAAGGAGTCAAAGCTTCCGGTGGGGACGGTCCAATAAAGACGGACCGTATCGCTTGTGACATCCAGGACTGAGAACTCCCCCAGGCTGGGCTTAATCGCTATGGTCTCATCTGGTTTCTCCTTTTTTGGTTCCTGAACTGCAGCTATAAAGGACAGGGAATAAGAAAAAAAGAGTTGTCAGCATCATTTCTCACTAGGACTGCTTTCCCTTGTAACTTGCAGTAAATCTTTCCGAGAAAACACTGGAAATAAACCTGTATGCTTTCTATGCATATTCTTTGTATGTTCATAATAGTTCTAGATGGGACGTGGTTGCTCAGTGGCTAGGATGCTGAGCTTGTCGATCAAAAGGTTGGCAGTTCTGTGTTTCGAGTCCCTAGTTCTGCATAACGGGGTGAGCTCCCGTTACTTGTCCCAGCTTCTGCCAACCTAGCAGTTCGAAAGCACTTAAAAAATGCAAGTTGAAAAATAGGGACCACCTTTGGGTGGGAAGGTAACAGCATTCCGTGCACCTTTGGCATTTAGTCATGCCGGCCGCATGACCATGGAGACGTCTTCGGACAGTGCTGGCTCTTCAGCTTTGAAGCCGAGATGAGCACTGCCCCCTAGAGTCGGGAACAACTAGCACATATGAGCGAGGGGAACTTTTACCTTTACCTAATAGTTCTATTAATAGTTAACTTTCACTGATTTCTCTTTTGTACAAAGTGAATATGTGCTGCAAGATGACAAGAAAACATTAGGAAACGCTTTCCTATTTTTTTACATATTAAAAGAGAAGGAAGAGGAGCTTTTTATGATTGAAGGAAAGACAGCCGCCAGGCTCATGGTATTGCTAACCTGTCACAGCATCTGCAAAGAGAGGTCCAAGGCGCTGTGTCCCCAAAATGCCGTAGAGGTTGAATCTGTATCTTTGGGAGGGAACCAAATTGGGAATAATGACTTCGCGGGAATCTCCGTCCATACGCAAGTCTTGATCGTTGCCTTCTGAGTCTTGATACTGGAGCGAAAAGGAATCAAATCTGCCGGAAGGGACTCTCCATGTAAGATGGGCAGAGTTGTTGGTCACCTCTGATACAGCCAGATCCCTGAGGACAGTTTTGTGGACGGACACATCCTCCTGTGATCCTGTGGAAATAAAAGATAACCACCCTCTTTGAGAACTCTAGCTCCTGTCCATCTTTTAAGACACCGGTTATGTTTTTAAGTCTGCAGTCCTAGGTTTAGCTGTGTGCGGATCTGTATAAATTCCATCCCTTTTATTATTTACCATAATAAAGCAATATATTGGCGAGCTGTTCCTTTAATGCAGTGCTTCTCAAATAGTGGGGCTGGCCCCCCCTGGGGGAGCATGGAGCAATGCCAGGGGGGGCACATGACCCCGGGGGAACATGCTTTTTTTTTTGCCGCAGGGAGTAGGGGTTTTTTGCACCGAACAATATTTATTTATTTATTTATTTATTTATTTATTTATTTATTCGGCTTTCTTATATGCCGCCCAACTCCCGAAGGACTCAGGGCGGCGTACAGCATAGGAAAATACAAGAAACCAATAAACAAAATTTAAAAACATAATATAAAAATTAAAAATGCAATATAAAAACAACCATGCAACAACCAAGCATACCCGGGGGAGAGTTCAGCTGGAGTTAAGCTCTGCCCCCTGCCTGCAGGAAAAGCCACGTCTTAACGGCTTTTCGGAAGGCCAGCAGGGTGGGGATGGTTCGGGTCTCTGGAGGAAGTTGGTTCCAGAGCGCGGGGCCTGCCACAGAGAAGGCCCTCCCCCTAGGACCCGCCAGCCGGCATTGCTTGGTTGACGGGAGCTGGAGGAGGCCAACTCTGTGGGCCCTAACCGGTCGAAGGGAAGTATGAGGCAGAATGCGGTCCCGGAGATAACCTGGCCCTAAGCCATGAAGGGCTTTAAAGATGATGATCAACACCTTGAATTGGACCCGGAGACAAATGGGTAACCAATGCAGCTGGCGGAGTATAGGTGTCACGTGGGTGTACCTTGGTACACCCACCACAGCACGCGCAGCCGCATTTTGTACCAGTTGGAGTCTCCGGATACTCTTCAAGGGTAGCCCCATGTAGAGCGCATTGCAGTAGTCCAAACGGGAGGTGACAAGGGCGTGAGTGACCGTGAGTAGAGCCTCCTTCTCCAAGTATGGCCGCAACTGGTGCATAAGGCGAACCTGTGCAAAGGCCCCCCTAGCCACAGCAGTAAGATGATGCTCCAATTTTAGCTGTGGATCTAGGAGGACCCCCAAGTTGCGGACCTGGTCCGAGGGAATCAGTTTTGTTCCCTCTAAAACCAAGGAGGGACAGTTGTCGTAGTCCTTAGGAGGCAATATCCAAAGCCACTCAGTCTTGTCGGGGTTGAGTCTGAGTCTGTTCCTCCCCATCCAGATCCTAACGTCGTCCAGGCACCGGCACATTACATCAACTGCCACACTGAAGTCAGACGGGGTGGTGATGTACAGCTGGGTGTCATCAGCGTACTGGTGGAAACGCACCCCATGTCTGCGGATGATCTCACCCAGCGGTTTCATGTAAATGTTAAATAGGATGGGCGAGAGAACCGACCCCTGAGGCACCCCGCATAACAGGGGCCTAGGGGAGGATCTCTGCCCTCCTGTTAACACCGACTGCATCCTATCGGCGAGATAAGAGGAGAACCACCGTAAAACGGTGCCTCCCACTCCCAACTCACCGAGACGATGCAGAAGGATACCATGGTCGATGGTATCGAAAGCCGCTGAGAGGTCAAGTAGCACCAGGATAGAGGAGTTTCCCCCATCCCGGGCCCGCCAGAGATCATCTATCAGAGCGACCAAGGCAGTTTCTGTACTGTACCTGCGCCTGAAACCCGACTGATAGGCATCTAGATGCTCTGTTTCATCCAGAAGTCGCAGAAGTTGAGTAGCCACCACCTTCTCCACAACTTTCCCTAAAAAAGGTAAGTTGGAAACCGGACGATAGTTCTTCAAATCAGCTGGATCCAGGGAAGGCTTCTTCAGGAGGGGTCTCACCACCGCAGTTTTTAACGACTGCGGTACGGATCCCTCCCCCAAAGAAGCGATGACCACCGCTGTGTGCAATAGCACACAGCACAGAGCAGGAGATATGAAGTGCAGATAACAAACACCATGGAAAACACCATGGAAAAATATTTAACAGGGATGAAAAGAAAGGAGGAGAGAGACGGAGATAATGAGACAAACGTAAGTCTCCCGAAAGCTAAGATGAGGAAATATGACGAAGCGTATGTAGCGCTTGGCTTCACTGTGACTACGGTGGGAGACGAGGAAAGACCGGTATGATTACTGTGTCTAAAAATGTTGGCAGCGGACAGCATGAAGCCAAATAAATTAAGGCGTCACTTAAACACATTACACCGCAATCACGCTGATAAACCGCTTGAGTTTTTTCAGCGAAAACATGCCGAATATTGCAAACAATCGTCCCGGTGGTGGATTGTTGGGGGGGGGGGCACGTAAAATGTTTACTTCTTCCTAGTGGGGGCGTAACAGAAAATAATTGAGAAGCACTGCTTTAATGGATTATATCTGGCTGGCTGTATTCCCAAGCCTAGGGCTCTAAATGTGTTAAGAGCCTTGTTTCCTGATTTTACTATTAACTGGCCAAGTATCTCAGCTGCTGTGTATATTTATTTTGGATGTATTTATATTGTTTTATATTTTTGGAATTCTAAGCTGCCCAGAATCATTGATTGAGATGTGTGGCTATAAGAAATGGAATAAATAAATATAAATACATAACAAGTGATAAAAATCCATGTTCATTCGCAACGGAAATTTTTCTTAAATTACATAACTTTTATACACCCCTGTGAACAAAGAATGTCACAAGGAAGCATATTTTAATGCACACATCATCGTGGAGACTTTTAGAATGGGTATTTGCCCAGTCTGTCTTTTTCCTCCACAAAAAACATCCATTTCTGCATCCACCACTTGGAAACATTCTTCTTTTTCAGATGCATCCTCTCACAACATTTCCTTTTTGTCATTCTCCACCAACTCGATCTGCAGGGTTGGCTCTTTCAATTTTGGTCAAGATGCAAATGTACACTTACTATCAGATGGAGGCTGGTTCTGAGAGAAGCTGAAATCAAGCATTATCCTTGGGGAGAAAGCAACTACCGTATTTTTCGGAGTATAAGACGCACCTTTTTGCCCCCCAAAAGAGGGTGGAAATGTCGGTGCGTCTTATACACCGAATACAGCCATTTTTTGGCCTCCCGAAGCCCTGCCCCTGCATCCCATTTTTGCGAAAAACAGGCTGGTTTTTTTGCAAAAATGGGGGCATTTCTGCCTTCCCCCACCCCCTAGGAGTGCTCTGCAGGCTTCCCAAACCCTCTGCATGCCTCATTTTTGAAAAAAAAATGGCCGAAAAATGAGCCATTTTTCGCAAAAAAGGGGCTGTTTTTGCCTTCTAATTACCCCATCTAGCATGACTGGAGGAGGAATTCTGGGAGTTGAAGTCCACTAGTCTTAAAGCTGTCAAGTTTGATGACCCCTGGGTTAGGGCAGGGGTGGGTTCCTCTTACCTGCCTACCGGTGCGCTGCGCGTGCATCATCTTGTTTCACACGCACGCACGCTTGCTATGCGCATGCACAGAAGCAAAATCTCGCAAGGGGACGCGCTTGCACGCGAGATTTTGGTGATTTTTTTGCTTCCGCGCATGCGGAAGGGGACGCGGAAAAAAGATGGCACCATGTGACGGACCGGCAAAGACAGCACCGGAGCCGTCGCGTGCAAATTGCGCAATCGGTGGGTCCCTACCGGAACAGCGCACTGGACCGCACCGGTAGGAACCCACTACTGGTTAGGAGTTAGGGGTGCAAGGGTCTTCAAACTTGGCAAGTTTAAGACTTGTGGACTTCAACTCCCATTCCTGAGCTAGCATGACTGGAGGAGGAATTCTGGGAGTTGAAGTCCACAAGTCTTAAAGCTGTCAAGTTTGAAGTTTGTAAAAAGTGTACATGGTTGTTAAAAGTATATATGGTTGTAAAAAGTATTCTGCTATACTGGTATTTTATTAAATAATATATTACTACACCATTTGGTTCAGAATACTTTTTTCTTTGTTTTCCTCCTCTAAAATCTAGGTGCGTCTTATACTCCGAAAAATACGGTAGGTAGGGAAGGAAAGTCACGACATGTCTTGCAGGGAAATTCTGTGGCTCCCTTTAACCATTCCACTGACCTGTGATGAAAGTTATGGAGGCAGGACCCAAACGTTCCTGGTTGGAGATGCCATAGAGATCTATTGTGTATCTGTGGGAAGGAGCCAGGTTGGGGAGAGTGATTTCATGGGAATCTCCCTCAGCGAACAACTCTTGAAGTCTGCCATCAGCATCCTTATATTGGATTAAAAAGGAATCAAAGTTTCCAGAGGACGTTGTCCAGGAGAGGTGGGCAGAATTGCTGCTGACAGTGGCAGAAATGTCTTTAAAAGCGGCAGGAGTTTTTCCTGTGCTACCGAAGCCTATGACAAAAAGAAAAAAAAAGGAAAACAAGGAATATCATTTTAATAGGATGCAACGTTTGCACTTCTGGTGGGCCGCCCATGTAACCAAATAGAAGGAAAAAACACCGGACAGTTTCTCCTTGGGATGAACGGCCCCTAATGAGACTAGGGTACGTTCTTTTATTGGGTTCCAACAAAGGAAGGATGGACATGATTACATCAAAACACACATGGTAAACTTTACCCAATAATAAAGTTATAGCATGGCAAACTCAACCCCTTACAGGGGGGTATGAGTGGGAGACAGGTACAGAGGGGGGGGGTGATTTATGGATGCTAATTAACTGGTATCTGTCAGGCACAGCACCCACTCCAATGTCCGTTGGAGCTGTTTATCAGTTGATAATTTCCAGACACGGAGAGGGCTGTGCTGGCCTCTTTGCACGTAGGCTAACTAAGGTCAGGATGTGAGCTTTTGAGGAATGTCACGTATCTCTCCCTGACCCTAAAACAGTGTGTTAGCTTACAGCAAACAAGCCAATACTTTTTACATGTAGAAGAATGAATCAAAGAGCAACTTACAATGCATTTTGTTACAAGGATATATTATACATATAAAACAATATTGCAACAATAGAATATGTTGCTTTAATAACAACAGCAGCCACAATTTATTAAACGTGAGCCGACTGACTCTCATAATGCCTTTATAATCCCACTTTATAATGCCTTGGTAAGGCCACACTTGGAATACTGCATTCAGTTTTGGTCGCCACGATGCAAAAAGGATGTTGAGACTCTAGAAAGAGTGCAGAGAAGAGCAACAAAGATGATTAGGGGACTGGAGGCTAAAACATATGAAGAACGGTTGCAGGAACTGGGTATGTCTAGTTTAATGAAAAGAAGGACCAGGGGAGACATGATAGCAGTGTTCCAGTATCTCAGGGGTTGCCACAAAGAAGAGGGAGTCAAGCTACTCTCCAAAGCACCTGAGGGTAGAACAAGAAGCAATGGGTGGAAACTAATCAAGGAGAGAAGCAACTTAGAACTAAGGAGAAATTTCCTGACAATTAGAACAATTAATCCGTGGAACAACTTGCCTCCAGAAGTTGTGAATGCTCCAACACTGGAAGTTTTTAAGAAGATGTTGGATAACCATTTGTCTGATGTGGTGTAGGGTTTCCTGCCTAAGCAGGGGGTTGGACTAGAAGACCTCCAAGGTCCCTTCCAACTCTGTTATTCTATTCTATTCTATTCTATTCTATTCTATTCTATTCTATTCTATTCTATTCTATTCTATTCATAATAATAACAGATGCAAGCTCCCCAGAATGCTTGGAGAGGAGGAGGTATACATTTTGCAAATCCTTATAACAAATAAATAAGTGAGCAATGCTGAAAGAAAGACAATGCCAGAAGATCAGAACAAGGCTTAGAAAGTCCTTTGAAAACTCATGCAAAAATGGAGAATTGCAAGTAGCTAGGCTGTGAAGACGGTTGGGCCAGAAAATATCACCATACAGTTGAAATATACGTTGCAAATGTGCAGAATCACGAAATACGATGCACATTGTGTGAGGGAGGAATGTCAGTGAAATGATCTATAATGTAATTACGATAGTGACCAAAATAATTTTATAAGCAATCATTGTAGCAGTAGCAGTAATAAATACACTTCATTGGACCTGCTCAAAAACTGAAGTAGTTTTTATCTCCAAAGCACCTGAGGGTAGAACAAGAAGCAATGGGTGGAAACTGAAGTAGTAATTATCTGAAGTAGCAGAAAAGTAGAAAAACTGAAGTAGTAATTATCTGAAGTAGCAGATAATTTTGTGTACTACGTTTAGGTCAGACCAAAGGCGTTGTAGTTCTAAGTTGTCTAAGCCCAAAATTTCAAGTCTGGTGGCATAAGGTATTCTGTTGTGAGCAGAGGAGTGGAGGACTCTTCTCGTGAAATATCTTTGGACTCACTCAATTGTATAATGCAGTGTTTCCCAACCTTGGCAACTTGAAGATGTCTGGACTTCAATTCCCAGAATTCCCCAGCCAGCGAATGCTGGCTGGGGAATTCTGGGAGTTGAAGTCCAGACATCTTCAAGTTGCCAAGGTTGGGAAACACTGGTATAATGTCTGATATGCAGTGCGGGTTCCAGACAGATGAGCTGTATTCGAGAATTGGTCTAGCAAAGGTTTTATATGCCCTAGTTTGCAACACAATATTACAATACTATAATATTACCATACAATATTACAATTCATGACAAATACTGTGCTCAGAAGCCATTGCTTACCTGGGACAACTTCCAAGGACACGGGGCCGAAGGGCTTACGGCCTAGGAGAACATAAAAGTTGAATTTGTATTTTCGGGAAGGCACCAAGTTGGAAATCGTGGCTTCTCGAGAATTCTTGTCCATTTTAAGCAGCTTGGGCTTCCCCTCGGCATCTTTATATTGAATCACAAAGGAGTCGAAAGGCCCAGTGGGGGCACCCCAAGAAAGGTGAACTGAAGTGTCTGTGAAATCTAGAAGAGAGAAATCTCCCGGCCTGGGCTCTTCCAGTTCTGATTCTGATATTAAAAAAAGGAAAGAGAAAATGATGGTTAGGAATTTCTTGGCAGAAGAGGAAAGCACAGATGATGGGAGAAAATAGGGCTGTACGTATGAGTGTTGCAGATCTCACCTATGGGTGAATGAATAAAACACACCATATTACACTGTGTTTACATAGGCAAGGAAGAAAGGTTGGTTTGCAAAAATTAGTTTTAGCCTGTTCAAAAGCTACTGGCTTGGGAAAAATTCAGAATAAGGATCACAGAGGTGAGTACAGGTAGTCCTCAATTTTCAACCGTTCATTCAGTGACTGTTAGAAGTTGCAAGGCCACTGAAAAAAGCGACTGATGGCCGTTTTTCACACTTATGACCATTGCAGCATCCCCATGACCAAGGGATTAAAATGCAGACACCTGGCAACTGGCTCATATTTATGACGGTTGCCGTGTCCCTTTTGTGACCTTCTGACAAGCAAAGTCAATAAGGAAGCCAGAGTCTTTAGTTTCATATATACACGAATATTTTATCATTCAGGTTTTAGTTTTTTCTGTTTCTTACTTTGATTTCTAATTTCTAGCCAATTGTAAAATCTATGGCAAAAACATGCACCAATTTAAATGGTGAAGTAGGAAAGTAGTATTTATTTTATTTATTTATTTATTTTGGTTTTCTTATATGCCGCCCAACTCCCGAGGGACTCAGGGCGGGACTCAGTATATATATTTTGACACGAAATACTGTAAAATATATTGTATAGTGCTCTTAATGTTTATATTTGTACGTATTCTGTATTAGGTCTCCCCCATGTATGTATGGTTTTGTATGTTTTTAAATTCTTCTTTACACTGTTATTAATTTATCAACACTGTTTTTATAGTTGTTCTTTACGTGTTGTACACCGCCCTGAGTCCCCAGGGAGTAGGGGGGCATATAAGAACACTAAAATAAATAAATAAATAAATAAATTTGTTCAATTTGATTTTTGTCTTATTATTTTTTTACTTTTATTTATTTATTTGTATTTTGTATTTTGTATTTTGTATTTTGTATTTTGTGTTTTGTGTTTTGTATTTTGTATTTTGTATTTTGTATTTTGTATTTTGTATTTTGTATTTTGTATTTTGTATTTTGTATTTATTTTGTATTATTTTGTATTTGTGTTTTTTAACGTTGGAAAATTAATAAAGACTATTTTTTTTTTTAAAAAAAGCAAGCCAGAATCACTTAACAACTGTGGCAACAAATTTAATTAAGAACTGCAGTGATTCACTTAACAACGGCAAGAAAGGTCGTAAAATGGGGCAGAACTCACTTAACAACTGTCTATGCTTGGCTCAGTTGTGGTCGTAAGTCGAGGACAACCTGTTAGTATGTTCATGAAAAAAGGCTCTGATGGAAGAAGAAGGCTATAACCACATTGTTCTTTAGGTGCTTCCAGATCACCAAAGGATCACTTTGAAGCTGAATCAAAAGAGACTTAGGCCTTCCCACTTGGCAAGTGAATCCTCCATCACTGGAGGTTTTCAAGAGGAGCCTGAACAGCCATTGGTCCAGAATACAGGTAGTCCTTGACTTACAACCACAATGAAGACCAAAATTTCTGTTGTTAAGTGAGACATTGGTTATGTGAGTTTTGCCCCATTTTACGACTTTTCTTGCCACAGTGGTTAAGTGAGTCATTGCAGTTGTTAAGTTAGTAACACGGTTGTTAAGCGAATCGGGTTTCCCCGTTGACTTTGCTTTGTCAGAAGGTCACAAAAGGGGATCACATGACTCCGGGACACAGCAAAGCTCATAAATATGAACCAGTTGCCAAGCGGGCGAATTTTGATCACATGATCATGGGGGAAATGCTATAAAAGTCGTAAGTGTGAAAAATGGTCATAAGTCACATTTTTCAGTGCCATTGTAACGTTGAACGGTTACTAAACAAACTGTTGTACGTCGAGGAGTACAGGTAGCATAAGATCTCCTGCCATGGGCCAGGAGAAGACCTGGAAGACCTCCAAGGTCCCTTCCAACTCCTTTACTCTGTCAGGGGTTGGCAACCTTAAACACTCAAAGAGCCATTTGGACCTGTTTCCCACAGAAAAGAAAACACCGGGAGCCACAAAACCCTTTTGACATCTAAAATGAAGATAACACTGCATATATCTTTTTTTTTACCTTTACGCTATGTATAAAAAAACTATAGTGTGTTGCATTTGTGAAATCAATGAACTGCTACAGAGAAAACAAATTTTTATTTCTGCATGCAACAAAAACATTTTGAACTCTGAAAAAAAAAGATGGGTCGAAAAGCTCAATAAATCGCTGCTGGCGAGTGTCGCACATTGGCAGTTGTAACGCATATTTTGAGCGACAGGGAGCCGTAGGAGAGGGATGAAAGAGCCACATGTGGCTCCAGAGCCGCGGGTTGCAGACCCCTGCTCTATGTTCTATTTTCTAAGTGGGAGTCAGAATCATGAGCAATGACACAGAGTGCATCAGGACACAGATGAAACGCAATGGTCAGTGGGTCAGGCAATGTCCTTCATCACACCTGAACAGTGGTGGGTTCCTACCGGTGTGGTCCACTCTATAGCACCGGTAGAGGCCTGCTGGTGACGTCACAGTACCGGTGCGGTCAGTTGCCGGTGCCTGGGCGCCGCCATTTCTTTAAATTTTTTTTTAAAAATTTAAAAAAATTTCTTCTGCACATGCCCAGAAGCCGAGCTTCCGGCACTGCGCATGCGCTGCCTTCCTATCCCACAGTGAGTCCAAGCACGGGAGGATGGCTGAGGGAGCACGTAAGACGCTGAAAGAACGGGCGGCAGGAGCTATCTCCATTCACCTCCCTTCAGCAGTTCGAGAAGCCACGAACGTGCGGTGATGATCCTAGGCATTTTCGCACGTTTGAGGCTTCTCGAGCTGCTGAGGGGAGGGGGAACGGGCAGCAAGAGCCTAGGATCATCAAATGGGGAGAAGCATTCAGGCCGGACGGAGCCTCCTAGAAGAACCGCTGTCGCGATCTTGCTGCTCCCACTGCGGGGGGCTGCGTTGCGGGTGGGCAATGCCCCCCCACTTCTCCGTCCGCTGCCAAGCTCCCGAGGCCAACGCCCACCCGGTCACATAGCTGGCAAGCCACACCCACAAAATAAGCCACGCCCATAGAGTGGTAGTAAAAAAATTAGTAACCCGCCCCTGCACCTGAAATATACATTCTATCATCTTCTTCGCTAGCAAAAGGAAATCTGGAATAGAACAAAAATCAAGGTGCCAGTTAGAACTTGACGAATTCAAGGAATATAAGTGAGGGTACCTGTAATTATTTTTGTCGAGAAGGGGGCGCTGTAGCTTCCACCAGGTCTCTCTCCGTGCAACTCTATTTCATACTCCGTACCAGGGTGCAAACCCATTAAGTCGACACTTCTCTCTGTCCCTGGAATGCTGATTTTTTGGGGAGGTGCCCCAGATTTGGGGTCTCTATAGTAGAGGGAAAACTTGAGGAAGAAATTTGGTGGGGCTGACCACGTCACACGGAGCTGGTTTGGAGAGACTTCAGTCACTTGTAGGTTCTTCAGTGGAGCTTCGGGAGTTGAGGTGGGTGGGGCGATGGTTTGGATCTTGTCATTTGTTGGTGAACTTGGAGCTGAAGGAAAAGAGATTTGAGGTGAGGGAACCAGAATTATTATTATTATTTTAAGTTTCACCAACTTCCTCCCTTAGTTAGTCTGGCTAGCATATTTCTCTACTTCGTGGATTTTACAGAAAGCACCTTAGTCAGAACTTAGAACTTATTCTAAGTATTCACCTTATTCTATTCTATTCTATTCTATTCTATTCTATTCTATTCTATTCTATTCTATTCTATTCTATTCTATTCTATTCTATTATTATAATTTTAAGTGTGAGGAATTGATGCAAATATCGTATCTAGACAACATGCTTAACTTGGTTAGTCAGGTGAGTTAAGTTGTGCCCGGGGTGAAATGCTCCCAGTTCGGGCGGGCCGGGCGGTCGTCATAGAGCCGATAGAGCCGATAGCTATCGCAGCGTGAGCCTTCCCCCACTTGCTTCCCCCGCCCGCCTGGACACCATCATTTGGGTTCTTTTACCCTCTGTGCATGCGAAAAGCGTTCTGCGCATGCACAGAGGGTAAAAGAATCCAAATGGCGGCGTCCAGGCTGGCGGGGGAAGCGGGTGGGGAAAGGCTCGCGTTGCGATCATTATCGGCTCTATTGGCTCTACGACAACCGACTGGTCCGCCCGAAATGGGAACATTTCACCCCTGGTTGTGCCTCATTTTATGACCTTTTTTACCACCGTTGTTAAACAAATCACTGCAGTTCTCAAGTTAGTAATATGGTTGTTAAGTGAATCTGGCTTTCCCATTGACTTTGCTTGCCAGGAGGTCGTAAAAGGTGATCACATGACCCCAGGACACTGCAACCATCATAAATATATGCCAGTTGCCAAGCGTTTGAATTTTGATCACATGACTATGGGGACGCTGCAATGTTAAGTGTGAAAATCGATATAAGCAGGGGTGGGTTCCACTTTCCTTCCCTACCGGTTCGCATCGCGATGGGAGTGCCCATCCCATCACGCAAAACACCTGGAAATGACCCTCTGCGCATGCGCAGAAGCCTTTGCGCATGCACAGAGGGGTTTTTTTGCAAGCCGCAGCGACCAGAAGACCAGTTCGGGAGCATGGACCGCCGGTCATCGCTGCCGGTTCGGCGAGTGGCAGTAAATTTCCGCTACTGGTTCTAAAGAACCGGTCCGAACAGGCAGCAAACCACCACTGGACATAAGTCACTTTTTTCAGTGCTGTTGTAACGTCCAACAGTCACGAAAGGAATGGTTGTAACTCAAGGACTACCTGTATCAGTGTGTGTATGTGTGTGTGTGTATTTTCATTGCAGTTTGAATTTTTGAGCTTTTAAAATGTGACAGTTTATTACATGGGAATCAGTAATGGGAAATCTCTAGAACTCTAACCCAGAGTCAATCTGTGAGTTGAGATGTTTAGTCTCTCTAAATTTGATAAATAAATAATGTTCCCAATCCTATATTAGAAAAATGCACAAAAATGTTCACATCTGGATTTCCGAAGCTCAGTTGTTGATTACTGAAAAGTTTCAAATGTTCTATCTCAAAATAAACTTAATTTCATACTTAAGTATTTCGTGCCGTTAATGTTGTAGAATGACACATAACTCTATATGTGTATTATTTTGAGCAGAGACTGGTTCTGTTTCAAGTATTCCATAAAAAATAGTCATGCTAAGGAACTAAGCTGTATAAGACATCATTATGCCAAAATAATGAGTCATTATGACAGTAAATAAAATGCCAAAATCAATAATTACGCATTCTCTAAAATATCTGTATTCAGCAGAACCAATTATAGGGAATATGTGGACATGAATTATTTTGAAGGTAGAAACTGAATTCTGTTATTTAGCTTTCAAGTTTTTATCCTTCCTTTTTTTTGCTTCTCTTAAGGAGCATTGGTTTTGGTGCCAATTTTTTTTCCTGACATGGAAACTTTATCTAAGGATAAAGAACTTGAATCCAGGACAAAGGCAGTGCTTCCTGAATCTCATAACGCCCAATTCTAAATACACAAACTTTTTGACATCTAGACAAGCCCATTTCCTCCACAATAGCAACTAGCTATTTTCTGAGGGTGGGAGTATCTGCATAGATCATCCCATTCTCTCATTTTTAATCCACCTTTTACATAAGTATACTTTGTTTACCTTAAATTTAAACAAGGGAAATTTGTTCAGAAATGGTGTAGGGTCTCCACTTGGGCAGGGGGGTTGGACTAGATGACCAACAAGGTCCCTTCCAACTCTGTCTATTATTCTATTCTATTCTATTCTATTCTATTCTATTCTATTCTATTCTATTCTATTCTATTCTATTCTAAATTTTAAGTGTGAGGAATTGATGCAAATATCGTATCTAGACAACATGCTTAACTTTTAAATCCATAATTGTTGCATTCACATAACATGCAATGTCCAAGCAAATACCAGTAATCCTTGACTTACAACCATTCATTTAGTGACTATTGGAAGTTATAACAGCAGTGAAAAGTGTGACTTATGTCTATTTTTCACACAAACATTGCAGCATCCCCAGGGCCACATGATCAAAAATTTGAATGCTTGGAACTGGCGCGTATTTATGATGATTATAGTGTCCCAGGGTCATGTGATCCCCTTTTGTGACCTTCTGACAAGCAAAGTCAATGGAGGATTCAGATTCACTTAACAACCGTGTCACTAACTTAACAACTGCAGTGATTCACTAAACAACTTTGGCAAGAAAGTTAGTAAAATGGGGCAAAACTCACTTAACAACTGTCCTGCTTAGCAACAGAAATTTTGGGCTCAGTATTGGTCGTAAATCGAGGACTACCTATACAGTTCATTCTCGACTTATGACCAGTCTCCAAGTGACCATTTGAAGATCCAACGGACCCACCTTGGGAGTACTTAAAACCTGGATTCAAAGTTCCGATGGTCACCCCTTCAGTCACATGACAGAGCCTCGGTTGCTTGGCAACAGGTCTCATTTACAGCTGTTTGCAGCAACCCACAGTCACCTCACCCTATTTTACTTCGGTTTTGCCCAAATGTGACATTTTGCTCCCAATTTTGGCAAAATTGCGCCCAATGTTCACTTAACGATCACCGCACAAATGGTAGTAAAATCAAGTTTGTCATGTGACTGACCCTCTTTACAACTGTCACAAATTACAACCGTGATAGGCAGACTCTGCTGTGGTAGTAACAGACTATCTGTCATCCATTTTATGGTTCACTGTGATGGTTCGCTCAACCAGCTACGTCAAGGGCTGGTTTTCACAAAATGGGAGGTAGAAGCTACCCGGCAATATTGTGGGAATCAGGCCTAAGGTTCAGTTCAACGGAGAGGTATGTTAGCCAGACATGTATCACAGCTGATCTTCCCGCTATTGCCAGAGGAACAAGTAAAGTCTTTAGAATAGATTCCCTTCATTTCGGAAAATAAAAACCTAGAAATCCCAGCTAAATGGCAAGACAGACACTTGGAGGTTTGTGGTTTGGAGGTGTGAAGATGGCGGCAACAGCAGCAGTGGCAACAATAGCAGAGCAACGACATAAACTGGCTTGACACTGAAAGCCAACATTGCTGGAACGGAAGCTGAAAAGAAAGTTTCCGGCCACATAAATGCAACATCAAGGCAAGAACCGGAAGCCTGGAAGAGTAAAGTGATTAAACCCCAAAAGACTTCACTTGAACAACGATCAGCACCTGACTGTGGCTGAAAAGAAAGCAAGTGGCGTGTTAAAAATTCACATAACACATAAGACAGGAGAACGTCAGCATCAGGACAATACCCAAGGATAATTTTCAGCGTGATTTCAACACGTGAATGTTTTGATGGTCTGATTTTGATCTCTTCCGTTTTGACAAACCCTGGCTTTCACTTGTATCTGTTTGAGCCAACATATTGAGAAATGTTTTACCAAATTGTCTAAAACCTTTCAGTAAATCAGGAGAATATTGGATGTAAACAAATATTGGATGTAAGGCCACACTTGGAATACTGCATTCAGTTTTGGTCGCCATGATGTAAAAAGGATGTTGAGACTCTAGAAAGAGTGCAGAGAAGAGCAACAAAGATGATCAGGGGACTGGAGGCTAAAACATATGAAGAACGGTTGCAGGAACTGGATATGTCTAATTTAATGAAAAGAAGGACCAGGGGAGACATGATAGCAGTGTTCCAATATCTCAGGGGTTGCCACAAAGAAGAGGGAGTCAAACTATTCTCCAAAGCACCTGAGGATAGGACAAGAGGCAATGGGTGGAAACTAATCAAGGAGAGAAGCAACTTAGAACTAAGGAGAAATTTCCTGACAGTTAGAACAATAAATCAGTGGAACAGCTTGCCTCCAGAAGTTGTGAATGCTCCAACACTGGAAGTTTTTAAGAAGGTGTTGGATAACCATTTGTCTGATGTGGTGTAGGGTTTCCTGCCTAAGCAGGGGGTTGGACTAGAAGACCTCCAAGGTCCCTTCCAACTCTGTTATTATTATTATTATTATATATTATGGAGAGACGGGCTGTTGTGAGGTGATATTGGAGAAATTATTCTTTCTCAGGATCACTGGAAGGATAAAAATGGGAATTTCTTCAAAAGAAAGTCAGATTTTAAATTATGAAGAAATAAGTCAGTATATTTCAGTCACTTCTCTGTGTTCTCTAAGCTCTTTGTATATGTTAACATCCACAATTGTAATAAAATCTTTCCTTGTGTGATGGAATTTAGTCGAAAAACATCCCATAGTTTGCAAGTAGACGTCAGAAGGAACTCTGGACAACATAGAACAGATGGACGGGAAGCATTTTGGCTATAAGAAGTGGCGTGTAGCAAAACCAAAAACAGATCAAACAAACTTTGGAGCAGCAAGTAAAGGCGCATTTTGGCTTGGAGAAGAAATTAGCTGGTGGAGGTTGCGACGTCTGCGTGAAAGCAATATGGCGAAGAAGGGCTTTCCTTTAAGGGAGGAAAATAGCCAGCAGCCTACCATCCAAGCAACTTTGGGGAGGACGTGAAAGCAATGTGTGATTACATATTTGGCCATGTGTGGGTGCTGCAGAAGCTCAACTTTGCAACAACACGAACAAGGCATGTGATGCGACTATTATAGGCAAAAGGACAGAGAAAACTGCCATAGTGGACGGCTGCCCTACCAACCCTGGTACCTGTGGCAGTTATAAAGGAGTAGGACTTTGAGGAATGTCCTTTCATGACACCATGAATTTCCATCAAGTAGGTTGTCCCAGGTGACAATCCAGTGATGGTCGCTGTAGAAGCATCTCCAGGGACCACCAACTCTTTTCTTTCTCCAGTCACCATGTTTCGGTAGCGGATGACCACTTGGTCAGAGATCCCCCTCACGCTGTCCAAAGACACCTCAATGTGGTCCGGGGAGCTGGTCACCACCGTTGGCTTGGCATGGTCTGGACGGAGGTATCCATCTGAGTAGACACTCTCTGTTTCGGTTATTGGGAATTCCCTTTTCAGAGGCAAGTTGCTGGTTTCTTGGACAAGACGTTCTTCAACCCTCTCTTGAAATTCGATGGGCTTCATCCGTTTGAGGTAGAGATAGATGTCCCTGGCCACACTCTGGATTGTCTGGTTGCCTCGGAGAGGGAAATTGATGGCCCGGAGGTAGCTCTCGAGCCGCTCAAGGAGGGTCCCGTTGTACGGGGACAGTTTGGTTGAGATATTCTGGGTCATTCTCTTCAGGAAGTGCTCCTTAGTCAGTAAGGTGGTATTGATGGGGCGGCGACCTGGATGTGGTTTAGTAGTGCCTGGTTTCTTCTCTTCAGGCTCAGAAGAGGGAGTGTCTGGCTTTTTATGGGAAGAGGGGGGTGGAGTCAAGTAGTCGCGACTTGGTTGAATTGGACCTGGTGCTGGTGGGATCAAAAATGCAGGAGGTTATGGCAAAGTACTCAGTGGCAATAAGTCATGGAGGTGAGATGTATGGCTATCGACTAGAAATACAGCTAGTCCTAGACCAGGGGTCGGCAATCTTAAACACTCAAAGAGCTACAAAAAGTCCTAACCGGAAGCCCCCCCGTTCAATTTTTGGAGCTGACCGGAAGTCCGGCTCCCCCACCATAGAGTCTCCTCCTAGCGTGGCATCCTTTTTCCTCTACCAGTCCTAACCAAAAGCCCTATCAATTATGGAGCCGACCAGAAAACCCGCCCCTTGCCACGGCATGCCCTGCTTTCCACGGAAGCTCCTTTCAAAATTGTGGTGCCGACCGGTGACAGGAAGCCGCAGCAGAGGGATGAAAGAGCCACATGCGGCTCCAGAGCCGCAGGTTGCTGACCCCCTGTCCTAGACTTACAACAGTTTGTTTAGTGACAATCTGTACTCTACAATGGCACTGACCATTTTTCACACTTATGACTGTTGCAACATCCCCATTGTTAAGTCCTCGACTTACGACCCTGCCAGAAACGCAAAGCCCTCGACTTACAACCAGCCAAGAAGGCTGCTGCTGAAGCCTGATTGGCTAAAGCACAAGAAGCCTTTGAGCGGGAAGTTAAAGCATTCTGATTGGTTGGCTGTCTTGACAGCTCCACTATAAAAGGCGCTGTCAGAAGCCTGGTTGCTTTTCTTTTGCTGAGCTTGAGCTGTGGTGCTGAAATGGAAGAAATAAAAGTTTCCTGTTTAAACTCAAGCCTCGTCTGAGTTCTGACTCTCCAATCTAACACCTATGGTCACGTGATCAAAATGCAGACGCTTGGCAACTGACTCATATTTATGACCGTTGCAGTGTCCCGGGGTCATTTGATCATCTTTTACGACCTTTTACGACAAGCAAAATCAATGGGGAAGACAGATTTCGCTTAACAACCTGGTTACTAACTTAACAACTGCCGTGATTCACTTAATAACGGTAGCAAGAAAGGCTGTAAAATGGGGCAAAATTCACTTAACAACTGCCTCGTTTAGCAATAAGAAACTTTGGGCTCAACTATGGTTATAAGTCGAGGACTACCTGAAAATTAAAAACCTAGCTTTTTAATTTTTCCACCACTGTACAGTACATTCAGACCCCCTTCACTTTTGTCAATTTTGTTGTGCTGCAGCCCGATTCTACATTTATTTATTTTAATTTATTTTATTGAATTTATATGCCGCCCAACTCCCAAAGGACTCTGGGCGGCTTAACAACATTGCAAATATTAAAAACATAAATAAACATTGAAACAATTAAAACGATTTAAAAACTCATGCATATCCTTTCATGGGTGGATCTCGCTGATTACAGTCGCGAGATCAGCGGCCCCAAGCCTGCCGGAAGAGCCAGGTCTTAATTGCTTTTCGGAAGGCCAATAGGGTGGGGGCAGTCCAGATCTCCGGAGGTAGCTGGTTCCAGAGAGCTGGGGCAGCCACAGAGAAGGCCCTCCCCCGTGGGCCCGCCAGCCGGCACTGTTTAGCTGACGGAACCTGAGGGACCAACTCTGTGGGATCTCACCGGTCGCTGGGAGCTGTGTGGCAGAAGGAGATAACCTCAAAGATAACAGTTGCTGAAATTCATTTTTTCCCCTCATTAATCTACACTCAGTACCCCACCATGACAAAGTGAAAACAGAATTTTAGAATAAGTCTGTTGATTTATTAAAAAGAAAAAAAACCCCTGAAATTTCACATTGGCATACTGTAAGTATTCAGACCCTTGGCAACAACACGTGAAATTTAGCTCAGGTGCCTCCCATTTCTCTTGATCGCTGCTGCCATGTTTCTTGAATGGAGTTGACCTGTGGTAAATTAAATTGATTGGACATGATTTGAAAAAGCATTTTAGTTTTTTTTCCTTTTAATAAATTTACAGATGTTTCAAAAATTCTGTTTTCACTTTGTCATGATGGAGTACTGAATGTAGATCAATGAGGGGGGGGGGAATAAATTTCAACAACTGTAGAATCAGGCGGCAACATAGGAAAATTGACAAAAACAAAGGGGCTCTGAATACTTTCCGAGTGCATTGTAAACTGGTTTAGATTGGAGCTGGCACATCCCACTACAAAATTCGACTTGGTGACTTATCCCTATTGCCGATCCTGAATGTCCCCAAAGCTGCAATAAAAACAGATCGAGTTAGTGTCAGTCTTTTTATACATTGCTTCCGGGGAAACTCCCATGGTCTGTTTTTCAGAGATCTGTGGACTAGATAGAGGAGGTTCAAATAAAGAAAAGGTATTGCAATCATTACTGCTGAAGGAAGGGGGAAAAAAATAAAGACTTCAGATGTCCTTGAGAGAAATAACACAGTGTAATTGTGGGGAAAGGCTTCCACAGTGAAATAATGCAGAAGCACTTTTCACTAATCCTTTCACATTTATTTCTGGTCATTTATTTCATCACACGCTGCAAATAAAGCTTAAATGAGCCATTATTGACAAAACACTGGAAGAATGTATTTCTGAGGATGCTGAACAACCCAGGCTGCTAATTTGTTCACACATTACACGAGCACACAATAGATATAAACTTAAGGTAAACCGCTCCAAACTCGACTGGAGAAAATACGACTTCAGCAACAGAGTGGTCAATGCCTGGAATGCACTACCTGACTCCCCAAACCCCAAACCCAAACCCCCCAAAATTAAGGTGACCAGACGTCCCGCTTTTGGCGGGACAGTCCCGCTTTTTAATAATTTGTCCCGCGTCCCGCGGCGTTTCAAAAAAGTCCTGCTTTTTTAAATTTGAATTTGCCCTGCACACCCCTCTGCCTCCTGCCTCGCCTGCCTCCTCCTGCCAGGCGGGGAGGGAGGGCAGTGAGAGGGGCAGCGGCGGTCTTGCCTGTTCGTTGCCGCAGAGCCGAAGAAGCTGGTGGCGTTCGTGGCGCGGGGCTTCCCCTGCCCACTTTCCCCGGCCGCCGGGACGCCGCCATTTGCATTCTTTTGCCCTCTGTGCAAGCAGAACACTTTGCGCATGTGCAGAGGGCAAAAGAATGCAAATGGCGGCATCCCGGCGGCCAGGGAAAGCGGGCGGGGGAAGCCCCGTGCCACGAACACCACCAGCTTCTTCGGCTCTGTGGCGACGAACAGGTAAGCCTGCGCCGGTAGGAACCCACCCCTGGCTGCAATGAAGGGGGGGTGTTTGGGGGGGGTGCACAAAGCTGCAGGATAAGAGAGACGGACCCCTCCCGTCTTGCTCCCCTAGAAACCACCCCCCGTCAATGGTGTCCCGCTTTACAAATATTAAAATCTGGTCACCTTACCCAAAATGTAACCTTTTTTGGCTGCCGCTGCACACTGCTGGCTCATATTTACGTGCTAATGAC
Source organism: Diadophis punctatus similis (assembly GCA_023053685.1). Taxonomy (NCBI): domain Eukaryota; kingdom Metazoa; phylum Chordata; class Lepidosauria; order Squamata; family Dipsadidae; genus Diadophis; species Diadophis punctatus. Next base: position 251,088,346 of record JALIGW010000002.1, read on the forward strand.
CAAATAACTGCAAAGAATATAAATCCTTCCATTCCCCACCAGTCAGTTAAAACTGAAGAGGCTTCTTGAATGAGAAGCAAAATGTTTTCAAAAGAAAAAAAAAACCCTAAGAAAGTCCAGTTGCCTTTCAGAAAAAGCACCTTTGGGACAACCGTGACCTGAATGATTGAGAATCTCGACAGACGTTTCCAAACAAAAGGAAGTTCTAGACTGAGGCAGTCAAGACACTAGTGATCTACCTGTGGTGCTGACAACAATGCTGGTGGCTCGGCTGTTCTCACCACTCTGACGGGCAACCAAGGTGATGCGGTATCGTGTTCTGCTCTCCAGGTCTTCCAGGGTGACACGCTCAGGGGCTGCGGGCAGCTCTACACGTTTCATGGCTTGAACGGGTCGAGTGGAAACCAGAGGGACATAGCTGAGGGTGTAGCCATCAGGCTGAGAGGTAGGCGGTTCCCACTGCAAGGTCAGGGAATTTCCCGACACTTGTGAAGACTGCAGGCCAGTGGGAGGAGCCACTCCTGGGGGAAAAGAAGAGGTACATGAAACACAAAACGTTGCAATAGGAGCGGAAATAAGGCTGGGGAACAACTGGAGGTGGAAAGAGATGGGCTTCAGCTTAACGAAAGGAGTAAATAAGACTAGGGGGTACCACATCTGGTCTGTAAAATCCAGGTGACATCAAAATGGCAGCAAAGAGCTAGAAAAAATAGTATAACTCTTTGCTGCCCTCTAGTGGTCAATAGGTACCTTGTCCCAAAAATGCTTTTTTCAAAAGGCTACTGGACTTTTTTTTTTTCCTTGAAGACATTTTGCTTCTCATCCAAGAAGCTTCTTCAGTTCTGACTGAATGGTGGAGAATGGAATGGAGAATTGATATTTCTTGCAGTCATCTGGTTGTTAGCACTCTCTCTGAAAGTCGTTGAGGTCACTTGGAGGTTTATCTGTGACCTCAGGGTCATCTGAATAGTGCAAATAGGTGTGAAACTTTCTTGGAACTGCTGAAAGGACTGCAGTTGTAAATCCTTCCATTCTCCACCATTCAGTCGGAACTGAGGAAGCTTCCGGGATAAGAAGCGAAACTTCTTCAAGGAAAAAACAAAGAAAGTCCAGTTGTCTTTTGGAAAAAAAAAACACCTTTGGAACAAACATGACTTGGATGACTGAGAATCTCCACAGACATTAAGACCTTTGCATCTCACACCAATTATTCCTAAACAAGGAATAACAGGAGCTGCAGCTATTTAATGCAAGTAAGGATCAAATGCAGAGAAAGTAGCATAACAAACTGGGAGATATAAACTATTATTCAATAATGGCCTGATTTGTCTCCTCATAAACTAGCATAACTAAATCCATTTTAATGCATTTTCCCCTCATACTAATTTTATAGATGATTAGAACAGGTCCAGTCAGGATGTTAATGAGGATGTTCACTCTTTGTTTTTATTTATTTATAATGATAGTTGAAGAATAAAAACGGGGGGAGGAGAGAAATAGAAAGAAAGAGGAGGGGAAAAGAACACATTGAAATCTGGCAAAATACAAAAATTGCATAAAGAATTTACAAGAAATGAAAAGGGGAAAAGCATTCTAGTTTTACAGGAAAATCCTCGACTTACAACCAAATTTGTTTAGCATCCATTCAAAGTTACAATGGCACTGAAAGAAGTGGTGTTTGACCAGTCCTTGCACATATGTCGGTCGCAGTGACCCCCACAGTCATGTGATCATGATTCTGTCACTTGGCAACCGGCATGTAATTACACGGTTGCCGTGTCCTGGGGATCACGTGATTGCCACTTGCAATCTTTCCAGACAGCTTCTGACAAGCAAAATCAAAAGGTCAACCAGCTTTGCTTAACGACCGCATGATTCACTTAATGACCGTGGCAAAAAACGGTCAGAAAAATCATGCGCAGTCCTGTGATAACAACCTCATGGCTTAGCGAAGTAAGTTCTAGTCTCAATCTTGGTTGTAAGTAGAAGAGTACCTGTATTCTTTAGAAGTCCCATTAAACTGGAGACGGTGTTTATTATTTGATTGATGTGATCAGCTTGACTATATGCAAATACTACATGATGAATATTACATGATGGATTTTACATGATGAAGTCAGCTGGAATATTATGAGCACTTTTCCCCCAAAACCTATCATTTTATTCGTGCCACGTAATAGCTTTCAAAATGGCTACTGGCAGGACTCTTACTTCTCCTCTTCACTTACCATGATGACTGATGGCGCTATAAGTACCAGGAAGTTAATACAGGTAGTCCCTGACTTATAACAGTTTGTTTAGTGATGATTCGAAGTTACAATGGCACTGAACAAGTGGCTTATGATCATTTTTCACACTTATGACCATTGTAGCATCCCCGTGATTTACATTCGTATGCGGGATAACTGGTTCATATTTATCATGGTTGCATGGTTAGCCCTTTTGCGATCTTCTGACAATCAAAGTCAATGGAGAAGCCAGATTTCACCTAACAACTGTGTTACTAATTTAACAGCTGCAGTGATTCACTTAACAAATATGGCCAGAAAAGTCGTAAAATGGGGCAAAATTCACTTAAACACATTTCTCACTTAACAACTCAGTTGTGGTCATAAGTCCAGGACTACCTACGATTCATAAATTAAAATGGATTGTTTATGCATAAAGAGGCTGTATTGTGTATTTATTTATTTTATTTATTTAAATGGATTTCTATGCCGCCCAACTCCCGGGGGACTCTGGGCGGCTCACAACATATCAGAATCCATTCCACAGTATAAAAAATACAATAATTAAAAAGTACAAAAATTAAAAAGTGTAATAAAAAGTGTCATAAACAAGGTGCCTGAATTCTAACCAATATTGAGGTAAGGATGTGTGGGGAAAAAAGAGGATGTTGTTCAGGATCAGGGGTGGGTTTCTCCCGGTTTGGACCGGATCTCCTGAACCGGTAGCGACCCGCTGGTGACGTCACTGTTGGTGCCGGTTTGTGTGCGCCGCCATCTTTTTTTGGGATTTTGTGCAAAATTTTCCCCTTCCGCGGCTTGAAAAAGGGCCCTCCCACCCACCCGCGGGTGAATTCTGACCTTTATTTCTTCACCCGAAGCACAGCTGATGAGCTCCTCAGCTGTGTTTCGGGTTCATTCCTGCTTCTGAGCATGCGCGGAAGCCAAATCGCACAAGGGGATGCGCGCATGCACGAGCGGAGCTAGCAGGCACATGAACGGAGCTAGCGTACACGCTCGAAACATCGCAATGCAAACCGGTGGCGAAGGTAAGTGGAACCCACCCCTGTTCAGGATTATGGTGATCAAGAATCTTATATTGAAATGACTGAATTAAAAAGAATACATGAGTTGTAATAATATGTAACTGTCTGTAAGTCGGGAGAAGCATGAATAGAAACCACAAATACGGACAATTGGGAAATAAATTTGTTTCTTTCTAAATATGCTTCTGGAATATACCGGGCAAGCAATGATATTGTAGCAACTTCTACGTTTTATCCAGTTTCATGCAAACGGCTGTTTTCCTGCTTGCGTAACCACATAAAGTATAAAAGCGAGCTGAATAAATCGTTTGGGGTTCTTCCAGCTTTATGCGAGGACCCATTCTGTGACCAGATCTGAATAAACGTGTGACTTAGAGAGAACGGACCAGATCTAGATTTCCTGTTTGACAAGGAGAAGGGAATTTGCACGAACATGGAACAGGTCAACGAGGGAGGGGAACAATGGAGGATGCAGGAGGCAGACAGAAATGGAGTCTAGACTACATACGCGTACGCACGGTCTGGGTGACAGGGGGTCCATAGAGTTGCCCTTTTTCTACCCGAACGGTGACTGTGTATTCCTCCCCCGGTTTTAATCCTTTGTATTCAAAGATCCTTTGGGTGCCAGACAGGTGAATGGATTCGCCCGCACGAGGATCCTTCTGCAGGTTGGAAAGGAAAAAAGAGACAGAGTGATACCATACAACATACATATAAATACTCATGAGCAGGCGTGTCAAACTCGATTTCATTGAGGGCCGCATCAGGGTTGTGTTTGACCTCGGGGGTGGGGAGGACCGGGGGGCGTGGCCAGCTTAACGTCACTCATCTTGGGGCCGCCTGTGGTGGCCCGAGCGCTCTGCCAGTGAAAACGGGCTCCGGAGCTCCGTTTTCGGCTGTGATGGCTTCCTGCAACCCTCTGCTAGTGAAAACGGAGCTCAAGAGGGCCGCGCGAGCGCCGTTTTCAGCTGCGATGGTGTCCTGCAACCCTCTGCCAGCGAAAACAGAGCCTCCTAAACTCTAAACACAGGTAGTCCTCCACTTACATCAGTTCCTTTAGTGACAGTTCGAAGTTACAACGGCACTGAAAAAAGTGACCTTTTTTGCAGCATCCCCATGGTCACGTGATTAAAATTCAGATGCTTGGCAACTGACACCCGTTTATGTCGGTTGCAGTGTCCTGGGGTCCTGTGGTCACTTTTTGGGACCTTCTGACAAGCAAAGTCAATAGGGAAGCCAGATTCACTTAATGACAGCGTTAGTAGTTTAACAACTGCAGTGATTCACTTTAAAATGGTGGCAAGAAAGGGTGTAAAATTGAGGCAAAATGCACTTAATAACCTTCTCACTTAGCGACAGAATTTTTGGACTCAATTGTGGTCGTAAGTCGAGGACTACCTGTAAAATGGTTTCCGTGAGTAGTGCAATTTCACTGTGTGTCGGGGGAAAAAACCCACTGCTATTTCTATTTCTTTCTAGGAGTGAGTCTTCATGCACACACACACACTTAAAACAAAGTTTACCAAGTTAGATCTTCAAAATGCACACATACCCAGGCACCACAGCTAGCTTTAAATTAAGGGTTCCTTTACTGCATATTCCCAAGATTGCTTCCAGAAGCTATTATGGAAGGTTATAGGTTGACTCAGCCTTCCATCCTTCCGAGGTGGGTAAAATGAGGACCCAGACTGTTGGGGGCAATATGCTGAACTCTGTAAACCGCTTAGAGAGGGCTGTAAAGCACTATGAAGCGGTATATAAGTCTAAGTGCTATTGCTATTGCTATTGCTATTGCTATTGCTATTGCTATTGCTATTGCTATTGCTATTTATTTATTTATTTATTTATTTATTTATTTATTTATTTATTTATTTATTTATTTATTTATTTATTTATTTATTTATTTATTTATTTATTTATTTATTTATTTGGTCGCTTTTATATGCCGCCCAACTCAGGGGACTCAGGGTGGCAAGGGCTTCCTGCAATAGAGGAGCCGTGGTGGTGCAGTGGTTAGAATGCAGTAACTCTGCCCACAGCCAGGAGTTTGATCCTGACTGGCTCATGGTTGACTCAGTCTTTCATCCTTCCGAGGTTGATAAAATAAGGATCCAGATTGTTTGGGGGCCATATGCTAACTCTGAAAACAGCTTAGAGAGTGCTGTAAAGCACTGTGGAGTGGTATATACAGTCTAAGTGCTATTCTTATTGCTATTGCTTCAGTAGCAGAGCGGCTATGAACTTTGTCTGACATGCAGAGCTGCTGATTCAAAAGCTGGCAGTGACGTTTGGTTTTGTTTTGATTACTATTCTTTATTCCTGGAGCTACTCACTTACTGCTTCGTCTGTCCGTCCCCCCACAATTCATTGATTCACTATTTTATCATTTTGAGAGACAGGGATTAACCCCAGTTTCAAAGAAGCCAAAGGAATAAGGTTTTGTGGAGCCTCAATGTGGTTCTCTCAGTTGGTGCTTGTGCTATTTCCGTATTCACTGTCCAGAATTCCACTGGAAGGTGAGCAGCTATAAACAGTTGATGAATGAATGAATGAATGAATGAATGAATGAATGAATGAATGAATGAATGAATGAATGAATGAATGAATTGACCTGGCACTGAACTAAATCCTCCCCTTCTGTATTTCAATGATGCATTGATAAAAATTTTAAAAATGCATTGGAAAAGTAGGTAGCTATTTTTAATGTACATTACTTGGTGATTCACATTGAAAAGGGCAGATTTGTGATCATATACTAATGGTTGCCATTTGACTCCCTACTCCCGTGGTGGCGAACCTATTCGCCACCACAGGAGCACTTTTCCGCACTTCCGGTTTGTCCGTTTTGTAGTTTTTTGCATTCCGGGGCTTCAAGGAGCTTCCCTGAACCCTCCGGAGTGCAAAAAACAGCTCACCGGCAAACCAGAAGTGCGTTTTTCCGCACTTCCGGTTTGCCCGTTTCGTCGTCCCAGGCTCCGGTAAGGCCTTTGCGCGGGGGTGGGGGGGTATGCGCATGCGCAGGGGGCAGCATGGGGGGGTGTTGTGCGCATGCGTGGGGGGAGGGAATGGTTATGGGCACACGAGCGCGCGCGAGCGTGCGCCCCCCCCTTTTTGGCACGCAAGCCTAAAAAGGTTCGCCACCACTGCCCTACTCCCTCCCCCTCCCTCTCACACACACAGACACACACACACAGAGACACAGACACAGACACAGACACACACACACACAGACACAGACACACACACACACACACACACACACACACACACACACACACACACACACACAGGATATTCCTGCCAATATGAAGTTAAATGCAACAAGCAAAGTGGAGAGTACAATTTGAGCGGACACAAGCTGTAAAATCATATTTTCATGCAATCAGGAAAACACAAACAGAAAATGCATTTGAGGTGGGCTGGGGCGACATAGAGGACCACATTTTCCATCTGTGCCCTCCAGAAATGGACAGCCAGGCTGAGTGGAGTGGCCTTTAAGTAGCCTAAAAAAAATTCCAATCATTTTCTTATAGTAGGAGCTACGATGAATAGAAATGAGTTCTGGCTGAACCCTGATATTGAGGAACTACAGCTACCAGCATTCTCCCTGGTCACACCGCGTGGGACTGCTGGGAGTTATAGTTCAGCCACATTTGGAAGGCAGCACAAGTTGGATTCTCCACTTCTGTTGCCCAAGCACATTGTCTCGAGGTGTATCTTGTTACCATGGGTGCCACATGGATTTCATATCCGTCCACAGAAATTTCGGGGTAGTTCCACTCCAGGCGGAACGAAGTTTCATCTCGATTTGAAACACGGACGCCAATGGATGGAATCTCTGTTTAGGACAAGGAAAAAAATATGGTGTGTGTATATAAGAACAGAAACCAATATTGCTTGCTTTCTTGTTTTATAGTCATCTCTTCAGAACTTTGCTAAGATAATGTTGCCTTGAAGAGACATTCTGAGGGGAAATAGTCAGTGAGCCTCACCCCCAATTAAGGTGTACACCTCTATATTCCATACTAGTTCAAACACTAGATAACCTAGTGTTTGAACTAGTATGGAAGTTCAATACTAGTACTCAATACTTTAATACTTAAGAGCCGAGATGGCGCAGTGGTTAAATGCAGCACTGCAGGCTACTGCTAGTTCAGCAGTTCAGCTGTTCAAATCTCACCGGCTCAAGGTTGACTCAGCCTTCCATCCTTTCGAGGTGGGTAAAATGAGGACCCAGATTGTTGGGGGCAATATGCTGAACTCTGTAAACCGCTTAGAGAGGGCTGTAAAGCACTATGAAGCGGTATATAAGTCTAAGTGCTATTGCTATTGCTATTGCTAACCTGTGCCCTGTTGGGTCATTGTTTCAGAGATATTTTCTTATCTAAACAGAGAAACAGAATTACCATGAGTGGGCCAAAAAGCAATGGGTGTGGAAGCAACTTTTGATTTCCTGCCGGCTTCCCCATTGATTTTCCTTGTAGGAAGTTGGCAGGGAGCATTAGAAATCTTCCTTCCTTCCTGCCTTCCCTATCTCCATATTCCTCCCTCCCTTCCTACTTCCCTTCCAAGCAGGCAAGTAAGTAGCTGCTGCTGGGTGGGGGAGGAAGTGAGGGATTGTGAGAGCGGCTGGGAAACTGTCACAGAACATTGAAAATGAGCATCCCATGACTGCAGCAGCAGCCCAGCAGAAGTTCTCCAGAAGAAGACTCAATCTGGAAATAAGAAGGAATGAGGGTGAAGGTTCATTCTCCAAGTTGGTGGGTTGGTTTCTGAATGTTTAGTTACCAGGCTAGGTAACATCTTCAGCGGAGTTTAGGGGATGTCAGTGTTCTTCTGTTTTTAAGGGCTTCAGGTGTGGATGTCCCAAATTGTTTAGCTTATTTTCCAAAGTACCAGAAGACAAGACAAAAAACAATGAATGGAAACTAATCAAGGAGAGAAGCAACCTGGAATTAAGGAGAAATGTCCTAACAGTGAGAACAATCAACCAGTGGAATGGCTTGCCACCAGAAGTTGTAGGTGCTTCATCGCTGGAGGTTTTTAAGAAAAGACTGGACAGCCACCTATCTGAAATGGTATAAGGCAGTGATGGCGAACCTATGGCACGGGTGCCACAGGTGGCACGCGGAGCCATATCTGCCGGCACACGAGCCATTGCCTAGCTCAGCTCCAGCGCGCATGTGCGCGCCGGCCAGCTGATTTTTGGCTCGCATGGAGGCTCTGGGAGGGCGTTTTCGGCTTCCGGAGGGCCTCCGGGGGGACTGGGAAGGGTGTTTTTGCCCTCCCTAGGCTCCAGAGAAGCTTCTGGAGCCTGGGGAGGATGAAAAATGGGCCTACCAGGCCCACCAGAAGTTGGGAAACAGGCCATTTCCGGCCTCCAGAGGCCCTCCGGGGGAGCGGGGGAGGCCGTTTTCGCCCTCCCCAGGCATTGAATTATGGGTGTGGGCACTTGCACATGCGTGATAGCACGCGCGCATGTACTTTCGGCACCCGAAGGAAAAAAGGTTCGCCATCACTGGTATAAGGTCTCCTGCTTGGGCAGGGGGTTGGACTAGAAGACCTCCAAGGTCCCTTCCAGCTCTATTCTGATTGATTGTTTAAACCTTTGTGCCTACCTACTGAACAGTCATCGCCCGAATAGCCACTATTGCACACGCACGTTCCATTCTGACATTCTCCGTGGCCACTGCAGTGCTCTGGACATGCCAGCTGACCGCAGTCGGGGCTGGTGTAGTCTGGGTGGCAGGAACACACCCCTCCCTGCAGACAGTGGCCTCTCTGGTTACAATCGTTGGGGCAAGTCTTGGTGCCGCAGGCCGGCCCGATGAAGCCTGGCTCACACACGCAGCGTCCATTACGACATTCTCCACGCCTGTTGCAGTTGCTAGGGCAAGCTCGGGTTGCACAATCCGCACCACTGTAACCCGGGTTGCACACGCACCGTCCAGAGACGCATTGTCCGTGTCCGTGGCAGTTCTGGGGACAAACTGGGTCTGAACAGGAAGGGCCCACATATCCTGGGAAGCAGGTGCAGCGGCCATCCACACAGCGCCCTTGGTCATTGCAGTCGTCGGGGCAAGAGGGCGGCTCTTCGCAGCTGACCCCCGAGTAGCCAGGTTGGCATTGGCAGTGCCCGTTGACGCACCTGCCACGCTCTGGGCCACCGCAGCCTCCGGAGCAGACTGGCTCGGCGCAGGTGGGACCGCCCCAACCTGACTCACATTCGCAGAGGCAGCGAGAGAGGTCGAAGGATCCGTGGTGTGAACATAACGTGCGAATGTCTGTTTGGCCTAGGGGAGAGAGAGAGAGAGAGAAACATAAAGAGGTCAAGGGAAGGATTGTTTAAAAGGGCACCTGTAAATCGCTTAATTATTGCATTTATAGCCCAAGGAAGGAAGGAAGCCCGTGAGCTCAGCTGCTTGTTTTACCTTCAGAAGTGAGACTGAATGAAAATAAAACTCAGATCTTCTAAATGCTGATTTTCACAAAGTTATTTGAAGGGAGGGAGGGAGGGAAGGAAGGAAGGGAGGAGGAAGGAAGGCAGGGAGCAAGAAAGGAAGGAAAAAAGGAAGAAGGAGGGAAGGAGGGAAGGAGGAAGGGAGGAGGGAAGAAAGGAGGGAGGGAGGGAGAAGGAAAAAAGGAGGAAGGAAGACAGGGAGCAAGAAAGAAAGAAGGGAGGGAAGAAGGAGGGAAGAAAGAAGAGAGGGAGAGAGGGAGAGAGAGAGAAGAATGGAAGGAGGGAGGGAGGCAGGGAGCAAGAAAGAATGGAGGGAAGAAAGGAGGGATGGAAGGAGGGAGGGAGGAGGGAAGAAAGGAAAGGAGGAAGGGAGGAGGGAAGAAAGGTGGGAGGGAGGGAGAAGGAAGGAATTAAAGAATGTAAGGAATTTAAGGAATGCATTTAAATGGAATTTATTTATTTATTTAAACGTTCTTATAGGCCGCCCAATCCCACAGGACTCAGGGCGGCGTACAGCATAAATAAGAAACGTACAGTAAAAACAGTAAAAACAATTTAAAAAATAAAAAACATTATTTTAAAAAACATTCATTCATGGGGGAATCTGAATCGGAATGATGTATGGGGGGAAATAAATGACTAGGTAAGAGGTTTGTATTCTATAGGAGGGGCTGATTGTAATGTACCTACAATGTGCTGGATGGAGGGGGGTCTCTGTGACCACCCACCTAAGATAAGGTGACCAGACGTCCCGATTTTGGCGGGACAGACCCGCTTTTTAATGATTTGTCCCACGTCCCGCCCGTCCTCTAAAAAGTCCCGATTTTTTGAAAGAATGCACGACTAGGGCATTCTTTCCAAAAATCGGCCTGCAGGCACTCGAGGACGGCCGGGTTGGGCCCAGCCGCAGGGGCAGCAGCAGCAACAGCAGCAGCAGCACCAGGCCTCTCAGCTCGGGCCGGCCGTGGGCGGCGTTGCAGGCGGGCGGGCGTCCCGCGTTGACTCCTCCGGCGGCGGCTGGAAGCTGGCGGAAGAGCCGATGCCACTCTAAACTTTCGAACATTTATGAATCATCGAGCTTCAATTGAGATACTGCTGAAGCGAGGGCGGGAAAAAGTCCCTCGCGCGACGTCATCACCCCGCGCCGGATTTGAAGCGCAGGACCGACGGCCAGCTTCCGGGCGCTCCGTCCTCTGGCAAGTGGGTCGCGTTAAAGCAGCAGCGGCGGTGCCAGGGCCGTGAGGGAAGGTGAGGCCGATGTCCGGCTGGGCCCTGCTCCGCTTCTCGCAGCCTTCAAGGACGTGCACAAGGTCAGCGGGCAGCGCGGGACCCCCGGGCGGGCGGGGGGGAGGGAGGAGGAGAGCCAAGAGACGCTGGGGCTGCTCCCCTTCCCAAGTCAGCCCAAGCCACTGCCGGCTCCCGAAGGGGAGGCGGGAGGAGAGGAAAGGCCTCCCGCCTCCCCCCCCCACCTGGACGCCGACATTAGCCATCTTTTGCCCTCTGCGCATGCGCAGCGTTCTGCGCATGCGCAGAGGGCAAAACTCAAATGGCGGCGTCCAGGTGGCCCTGCCCCCCCGTCGGTGTCCCGCTTAAAAATAAAATCTGATCACTTTAACCTAAGACCTTGCTGTCATCGTTCTTAGGTGAAGAACAAAGGACTTAATTCATGCAATTGCCCGTTTCCTTGATCCCAGCTCCGAAATGAACTTGCTAAGGAATAAAATATCCCAACAGCCGGGTAGAATTCAACCCTGCCCTCCTCCTCCTCTTCCCCCTTACCTTCGCTGGCTTGACTACTGGTGGGCGCAGCAGGGCAACAGCCTCCCCCAGCTTGGCACGTTTCCTGTAGGACCCGCACTTCATTCTCAAGAGCCTGCAGCCTTTTCCAAAGCTCCCGGGTATCTTCGGTGCCAGGGGGACACCCACAAGATTGCTGTGGGAGGTTGATGCGATGGGTGAAAACCACGTGCTCTTGATCTGATCCTTCCAGGGTGTGTTCATACTGGCCCCCTCCCCGAGAAGATCCAGGAGGACCTAAGGCCTCTTGGGGAGGTGGGGAGGGGCCCTCGTTCGGCGTGTCTTCTCCGGCCACCTTAATTGTGTAGACATGGGAGAAGATGGTTGCATTGGAAGAGACGTGGGGGCGGGGAAGACGTGCCCCCCAGGAAACCCACAACCAGCAGAGGAGCAGAAGGAAAGACACTCCCTTTGAGGGCCTCTCCATGATCATTCAAGATCTGTAAGGAAGGGGACAAAAAGGAAGAGAAATAAATCAGGGTTGAATTTGGGAATAAAAGAGGACAGAATTAGAATGGCTAAAGACAACAATCCGCACAGTCAAGGAGCCAAGCACTTTTCTGTGAGAATGAGAATAAATCTCATAGAGGCAATTTAGATCTTTACTTGAAATCCAGACAGTTAGAAATAAAACCGAGATTAAAAGTCTAATAGAAAATATTTATTTTAGTACAAAAACAATAAATCCTGAATAATTACATCTTTGCTAAGAAACGCGACCGTTCAGGTCAAGAGCTAAGAGCAGAAGAAGATTAATGGAGAATCAGGAATGTACACATGCATAGAAGATCATATCACGTCTTCTGCTTGTATTGGAATGTACCATAATATAGGGGTGCATCACCCTGCATATACATACAACTGGCAATATTCACACCGTGACATTTTCTTAATGTGTGTTGGGAAAAAAATATCCATCTGGTTCAGTTCCAAGCTGGGAGAAATACACTGGAAATATGGAAGCTGATTGGAAAGATGGTTTTAATGATGGAACAGAACCACATAGGTTCTGGGTAGCTGACCACATGGAGTTGAGAGTGGGGGGTATTTATACCTTCTCTTGGCTTTGCACTTGAACTTCCTGTTCCTGTGCAAGAACATGTATTCTATTGGCTGTTTCTAACTCCCATGGGGCCATGTACAAATCCTAGGAGTTTATCTGAGCTAAGCTTGGTTGAAGTTTGGCTGATGCAATGAAAGGGCTTGTTGGGCAATTCCTATTGTGGCTGTGGGCTAACCCTACCTTTGTTCAGACCTTGCTGCAGGGAGTTATGGATTACCAAATCTGCATTTCTAGAAGCTGGCCTCAGCTTAGTATCTACTTGGGGGCAGGGAGCTGGGGCTCTGAGTTTCTGTTTCCCTTAAGGTTTTTATTTCTCTTTTAGGGAAATGTTTTATCCTGCTTTTTCTAATATTTCTCAAATTTTTTCATTCCTCTAGGAGAGGGGTGGGTGCTAACTTTCTACATATGGAAGCCAGATGGGTTCAGTGTTTTACAAAGTTGGCAGCTTTAAGAGGTGTGGACTTCAATTCCCAGAATTCCCCAGCCAGCCATGTTGGCTGAAGAATTCTGGGAGTTGTTGTCCAGACATCTTAGCAGTGACATGATAGCAGTGTTCCAATATCTAAGGGGCTACTGCAAAGAAAAAGGAGTCAACCTATTTTTCAAAGCACCTGAGGGCAGGACAAGAATCAATGGATGGAAACTAATCAAGGAGAGATCCAACCTAGAACTAAGGAGAAATTTCCAGACAGTTAAACAATTAATCAGTGGAACAACTTGCCTCCAATTGGAGGTTTTAAAGAAAAGATTGGACAACCATTTTGTTAAGGGGAGCATTCCCCTGTAGAGGTGACATTGGATCTTTTACTTGGAATTCAAATACTTAGAAAATAAAACCGAGATTCAAATCTAATTAACAAAATATTTATTTCAGTACAAAAGTAATAAAAAACCTTTAATAAGCTACATCTTTTAGGCTAATGAAGTCACGTCTGCCTTCGGCAGAAAATGGAGAAGAGAAGGAAGGAGTGGGAGTTGACAAAAACTTCTGGAATGCACGCATGCGTAGTAAAATATATCACATGTCTGCTTGATCATAAATACAAGAAACCTTAGGAAACATAGAGGTGCACAAACTGGAAATATTCACATCGTGACACATTTGTCTGAAATGGTATAGGCCAGTGATGGCGAACCTTTTTTTCCTCAGGTGCCAAAAGCGCATGCGTGCGCACTATCGCACACACGCGAGTGCCCACGAACATAATTCAATGTCTGGGGAGGGTGAAAATGGCTTCCTCTGCCCCGCTGGAGGCCCCTCTGGAGGCCGGAAATGGCCCGTTTCCTGACTTCTGGTAGTCCCGTTTTTGCCCTCCCCAGGCTCTAGAGCAGTGATGGCAAACCTTTTTTTCCTCGAGTGCCAAAATAGTGCGTGTGTGCGCTATTGCACGCACGTGCGTGCCCACACCCATAATTCAAAGCCCCCCACTCACCCCACCCCCCTGCACATGCGTGCACAACCCCCCCCCCCCCCACTCACCCATTTCCCAACTTCCAGTGGGCCCTGTAGGCCCATTTTTTTGCCCTCCGCAGGCTCCAGAGGCTTTCTTGGAGCTTGGGGAGGGCAAAAACGCTCCCCCGGCCACCCTGGAGGCCCTCTGGAGGCCAAAATCACCCTCCCAGAGCCTCCGCACAAGCCAAAAATCAGCTGGCGGGCACACACATACGTGCTGTAGCTGAGCTAGTGCAACTGCTCGCGTGCCAGCAGATTTGGCTCCGCGTGCCACCCATGGCACCTGTGCCATAGGTTCACCATCACTGCTCTAGAGGCTTCCCTAGAGCCTGGGGAGAGCAAAAATGCCCTCCCCCGCCCCCCTGGAGGCCTCTGGAAGCAAAAAATGCCCTCCCAGAGCCTCCGTGTGAGCAGAAAATCAGCTGGCTGCCGTACACATGCCTGCTGGAGCTAAGCTAGGGCAACGGCTCACGTGCCAGCAGATATGGCTCCGTGTGCCACCTGTGGCACGCGTGCCATAGGTTCGCCATCACTGGTATAGGCTTTCCTGCTTGAGCAGGGGGTTGGACTAGAAGACCTCCAAGGTCCCTTCCAGGGTGGGTTCCTACCAGTGCGGTCCAGTGCGCAGCTCCAGTAGGGACCCGCCGATTATGCAATTTGCACGCGACTGCTCCGGTGCCATCTTCGCCAGATAGTTGCGCACATCGCTATCTTTTTTAATGAATTTTTCGGCTTTTTGCTTCTGCACATGCGCGGAAGCAAAATCTTGCCGAAATCACATGAGGGAATGCGCGTGTGAGATTTTGCTTCCACGCATGTGCAGAAGCAAAATCTCGCCAAAATCGCGCGAGGGGCCCCGCGCGCGTAGGAATTGCACGCACACACAAAACATGGAGATGCGTGTGCAGTGCACCAGTATCGGTAAGTAAGCAACCCGCCCCTGGTCTCTTCCAACTCTGTTTTTCTGTTTTTCTGTCAACTTTGAAGAATACTGGTTCAGATGGATAGTTTAAAAGAGACAACTCAGGTGATGGGGGCCTGATTTCCAAAGTTTAGGAGAATGGATGAATTGGAAGTAGAAGGAACCCAATTCACTGGTTGTTATTCTTTAAGAGAGCCACGCCATTGATCAACAAAGGCACTTATTTTTATACACAATTAGCCGAGCTTGGAGATAGGAAGGAACAGGCAGAACCTCTGTCTCTATCTTTGTGAGCTCTCTGATAAGACGAGAAAGTAAACTACGGAAAAAGAAATCCATTGTTATACCAGGATCCCTCAGAGCGATCCCCAAGGATTTTCACTATTTGGGATTTTTGAATTTATTAGACCCAAACACACCCCAATTTTACACACACACAAAAACACCCCAGCCCACTTGCAACGACACATATCTTAGATATTATCTTTATAATTCTTAGTCCCTTTGCTTACGACTTGAATTATTAAGTTTTCACCAGTCTTAGACTGTGAATCTAACTGCAGAGTACTCACAAATAGTAGAGAAATGAATTTACTGAGGACAAATACCAGAAGAGACTATCCCTGATAAATAGAGATAAATGGACTTTGGTATGTGTAGTTTAGGCAGAAATTTATTTTTGGTACTAAGTGTTAAAATGTGTCCTTTCTTTTTCCCTCGCCCTTTCACATTTTCATAGAGGTTGAAGAAACTCAAAAATTAAAGGAGAATATTTATAGCTCAGGGTTGAAATGAAGGGTCTTTGGTGCTCTCTGAGCTTAGTTCAGAGCCAAAAAGAGATTAAAAAGACCAAAATACCTCCTTAGCAGCAATCAATACGTAGATGAGCACAAATTAACACCAATATTAACATCTGACCAACAACCAAGAAGTTAAAAATAATGCAATCAAGCAAGTTAACAATAACTAGCCCAACCAAAGAACCATCAAAACCACCAACATGTTGTGGCCCACCCACAGCTTGTGCAGCCTGGGCCTTTGGCACATTCAGTACCTCTTGGCAGTGCTGAGAAAGGAGGGGCTACTCCTTTCTTGGCACGCAGGGCTGCCAAGAGGCAGGAAGGTTTACTCTGGAGGAAGTCTACTCGGGAGTAAGACTTGGGGCTAATTCAAAGTGACCAGATTTTTTTATTTTTAAGCGGGACGGGGGGGCCGCCTGGGCGCCGCCATTTGTTTTGCCCTCTGCGCATGCGCAGAACGCTGCGCATGCGCAGAGGGCAAAACAGCAAATGTCGGCGTCCAGGTGAGGTGGGGGGAGGCGGGAGGGCGCTTGGATGCCTGGAGCTCGCGACAGGTAAGCTGCCGGCTGCCTCCTTTCCCCGTCTCCCGCCTCCCGTTCGTTGCTTGGCAGCCTGGCCGAAGGGGAGGCGGGAGACGGGGAAAGGAGGCAGCCGGCAGCTTACCTGCTCCAAGCAACCAAGCGCCGCGGTCTCCCGGTCGCCCGCCCGGCCCCAGGGCAATGGCGGCAGCGAGGCGACGGGGGGAAGAACAAGGTCTTGAGGAATTGAATTTTTTTTTAAAGGCTGTTTTCACTGAACAGCACCATTTGTGCAAGGGGGCAACAGGAAAGCATAAGAACCATCAAGTCTCTCCTTTTGGGGAGACTGAATCCCACTCCCCACTCCCACCCACCTCTTTCCGCAGCAGAAGCCATTCCGCAACCTTTCACGTAGAAACCGCGCCCAGCAGCCGAAACGCAGGACGCCAAAGCTTCGGCAATTTAAATCCTGCACCGCTCTCCGAACTTCTGCATGATGATTGGTCAGCCAGAAGCGGAAAAGGCGGAACTTCCTTTTGGCTTTACTCCCTTTCCCCCTCCCTCGCCTAGTTCCGGATGGGTTAATGCTGTTCAGTTACGCTTCTTATTGTTTATTTTCCGCCAAGATCGGTTTCTACGGCAACGAAGGGAGGGGGGATTATTAGCGAAGGCTTTGTTTTTTTAAAACAAACCAAGTTCCCAGAGGGAAGTAGGGAAAAACCAGAGGCCGCGCGCGCAACGTAAAGCCTCGAGCGGGAACAGGACGCTGCTGCTCGCATTGTTAGGCTATTTGTCGCGAGCGTTGGCAGTGGGATGCCTGGCTTCCTCCCCTCGCAACAATCTTGTGAGTTGCGGTAGACTAAAGGGGAGGGGGACGAGGAAGGGCTGTTTGCGCCGCTCGTAAGCTCACAGCAGCGGCGCCTCCGAGGGCGGGGCTAGGGATGGGGCGGGGGAAGGAGAGGAGGAGCAGCCTCCCTTCCCCCTCCCCCCAGCTTCCAGCCGCCGCCGGAGGAGTCAACAACGCGGGACGCCCGCCCGCCGCCAACGCCGCCCACGGCCGGCCCGAGCTGAGAGGCCTGCTGCCTTTCAGGCCGATTTTTTGAAAGAATGCCCTAGTCGTGCATTCTTCCAAAAAAATCGGGACTTTTTAGAGGACGGGCGGGACGCGGGACAAATGATGAAAAAGCGGGTCTGTCCTGCCAAAATCGGGACGTCTGGTCACCTTAGGCTAATTGGCCACTCCCCTAGTCTATTTAAGGTCATCAGTTTCAGCTAACAAGCTGCAGAGAACAACTTTGAAAAAAGTTTGAAAAAAAAGACCTGTCTGATCATAGCTTGTTCCCTGACTCTTGTTTTGGCATTCTCTGCATTGGCTTGGATTAACAAGGACTAATTTCTAGGAACTTTGCCAACTCTTGGAAACTCCGTAAGATAAACAGACTCAATTGCTCGTTATTGTCTTCGAACTCTTTGAACTGATACCAGCTGTTAATGAAGCTTAATTGATAGTTGGTTGCTTGCTGATAACAGTTTGTTTGTAAATTGGTATGTGCATCTTGGATGAGGGGATAGATGGGGGCTTCTCCAAGGCACCTGGGGGTAGAACAAGAAGCAATGGGTGGAAACTAATCAAGGAGAGAAGCAACTTAGAACTAAGGAGAAATTTCCTGACAGTTAGAACAATTAATCAGTGGAACAGCTTACCTCCAGATGTTGTGAATGCTCCAACACTAGACATTTTTAAGAAGATGTTGGATAACCATCTGTCTGAAGTAGTGTAGGGTTTCCTGCATAAGCAGGGGGTTGGACTAGAAGACCTCCAAGGTCCCTTCCAACTCTGTTGTTATTATTATTATTATTATTATTATTATTATTATTATTATTATTATTATTATTATTATTATTATTATTATTATTATTATTATTATCTTGAGTACTATTAAGACATTTTATTAGTGGCCTTTGTTTCATTAAATCAGTGTGTACAAACTGCTTGTGTGGTTGTGTGCTTCGTGGGGACAGAACACAACACTGACAGGGCAAGTCACTGGAATATAAATTGAGAGCTAATCCCACTCCTTACTAGCACTGATAATGTTACCTACTTTGGGTAATGAAACGTCTGCAAGAAAACAAGCAAGCTCAGAGAGTAGCAAAGACCCTTGAAATTCAATAATAAAGAGATTGGGGCCTAGTTTCCAAGCCTGCTTTTGTAATGGCTCACTACCAGCTATGAAGGAAATTAGGAAGTATGATGCGGCTATCACCGGTGCAGTGGTGGGTTCCTACTGGTGCGGTCCACTCTATAGCACCGGTAGCAGCCCGTTGGTGATGTCACAGTACCGGTGAGGTCGGTTGCCGATGCCTGAGTGCCGCCATTTAAAAAAAAAATTTTAAATTTTTTTTAAAAATTTATTCTGCGCATGCCCAGAAGCCGAGATTCTGGGACTGCGCATGTGCTGCCTTCCTACCCCACAGTGAGTCCAAGCAGGGGAGGATGGCTGAGGGAGCGCGTGAGACGCTGAAAGAATGGGCGGCAGGAGCTATCTCCATTCCCCTCCCTTCAGCAGTCCGAGAAGCCACGAACGCGCGGTGATGATCCTAGGCATTTTCGCACGTTTGAGGCTTCTCGAGCTGCTGAGGAGAGAGGGAATGGGCGGTAGGACCTATCTCAGTTCCTCTCCCTTCAGCAGTCCGAGAAGCCACGCCCACCCGGTCACATGGCCAGCAAGCCACGCCCACCCGGTCACATGGCTGGTAAGCCACACCCACAAAATAAGCCACACCCACAGAGTGGTAGTAAAAAAATTAGGAACCCGCCCCTGCACCAGTGGCATTGATGTGGGCAACAGGAATGCGAACAGACCCCATGACACAGATCCCACAGCCCTCTGCCAAAACGGGAAGGTAAGGAAAGCGTAACGGCCATGAAAACACACCCAGCAGGATGTTCTGAAACGCAACCGGAGACCAGCCCTGTGAGAATCAGCTATGAAGCAAGAAGCTGACAGCAGAGGAAAAGGAAACAATATAGGATTAGAAAGGGTAGAGGGAGAATACCAGCCTCTCTTTGAAATGTCCCATTGACAGAGGCAATATGCAATGGATTAAACTGTCTCCTCAAGTTGTAGGATTTCGTTCCTTAGAGCCACCTTTTCTAGGAGTAAACTCTTCCACGGCAACAATTCACAGATATTCTTTGACTTACAATTGCAATTAAACCCAGAATTGCGGTCATAAGTCATTGTGGTCATAAATCGAGGCATTACAAATAGTCCTCAACTTACAACTGTCACTGAGCCTGGAATTACGATCATAATTCATTGTCTTCGTAAATCGAGGCATCCCATAACCAGATCCAATTTTTTGGGTGTTTTTTGTGGGAATCATTAAGCGAACATTAAGTGAGTCCGTTTTACCCAATGGGCAATTTTTGCCAGAACACCAAAACACCAGAAATCTGCAAAGAATGTCACCAATCCTTGCAAAGGTGAGTGCCAAACTCCCAAAATGTGGATCACGTGACCACCAGAGGGCACTGTTGTTGTGACTTAGAAATTGGGTCAAAGTAGCTTTTGGGGCCTAGAGTCCGTCATAACTTTGAGAGTTGCTAAGTGATTGGTCGTAAGTCGAAGACTACCCGCATAAACCAGAGTTTACATGACTTCCATTTGTCCATTTGACGGCTGTAAATGTGAGGACCGGTTTTAAATCACTTTTTAAAGTGCCGTTGTAACTTCAAGCAGTCGCTAAATGAGTATCAAGACCTTTGTAAGTCAAGATCTACCTACATTTGAATCATGTTCTGCGTCTTATTTTCCAGATTTTATTTATTTATTTATTTATTTATTTGTGAAATTTATATACCGCCTCACAGTGCAAGCACTCTCTAAGCCAGTGATGGCAAACCTTTTTTCCCTCGGGTGCCGAAAACGCGTGCACACGCGCTGTCACGCACGTGTGAGTGCCCACACCCATAATTCAATGCCTGGGGAGGGTGAAAACGGCCTCTCCCGCCCCCGCAGAGGCCCTCTGGAGGCCAGAAATGGCCCATTTCCCGACTTCTGGTGGGCCTGGTAGGCCCATTTTTCACCCTCCCCAGGCTCCAGAGGCTTCCCTGGAGCCTGGAGAGGGTGAAAACACCCCCTCAGAGGCCCTCTGGAAACCTAAAATGCCCTCACAGAGCCTCCACATGAGCCAAAAATCAGCTGGCCGGCACGCACATGCATGCTGGAGTTGACCTAGGGCAACGGCTCGCGTGCCGGCAGATATGGCTCCATGTGCCACCTGTGGCACGCGTGCCATAGGTTCGCCATCACTGCTCTAAGCGGTTTACACCAGTAAGCAATGTATATTTACATTGCCCCCAACAATCTGGATCCTCATTTTACCTACCTCGGAAGGATGGAAGGCTGAGTCAACCTTGAGCCGGTGAGATTTGAACCGCTGACCTGCAGATCACAATCAGCTAAAGTGGCCTGCAGTACTGCCTCTAACCGCTGCGCCACCTCGGCTCGGTCAGATAAAGTTCTGTGACAGTAAGACCTTAATGTGGCTGAAGAGAAATTTAATTACAGGCAGTCCTGACTTATAATCACAACGGAGTCCAAAATTTATGTTGCTGAGCTAGACAGTTTAATGAGTTTTGCTCCAGTTTATGACTTTCTGCAACCCAGCAAGACAGACACAGACTTCAGAGGATAATCAGAACTGCAGAAAAAACAATTACTGGCAACCTGCCTTCCATTGAGGACCTGTATACTGCAGGAGTCAAAAAGAGGGCCGTGAAAATATTTACTGACCCCACGCATCCTGGACATAAATTGTTTCAACTCCTACCCTCAAAATGACACTATAGAGCACTGCACACCAAGACAACTAGACACAAGAACAGTTTTTTCCCGAACGCCATCACTCTGCTAAACAAATAATTCCCTCACCACTGTCAAACTATTCACTAAGGCTGCACTACTATTACTATTAGTCTTCTCATCATTCCTATCACCCATCTCCTCCCACTTATGACTGTATGACTGTAACTTGTTGCTTGTATCCTTACGATTTATATTAATATTGATTGATTCCTGATTGCTTATTTGTACCCTATGACAATCATTAAGTGTTGTACCTCATGATTCTTGACAAATGTATCTTTTCTTTTATGTACACTGAGAGCATACGCACCAAAGACAAATTCCTTGTGTGTCCAATCGCACTTGGCCAATAAAGAATTCTATTCTATTCTATTCTATTCTATTCTATTCTATTCTATTCTATTCTATTCTATTCTATTCTATTCTATTCTATTCTATTCTATTCTATTTTTCTTGCCACCGTCGTTCAGCGCCTCACTGCAGTTGTTGAGTTAGGAACACGGTTGTTAAGTGAATCCGGCTTCCCCATTGACTTTGCTTGTCAGAAGGTCACAAAAGGAGAATCACATGACCCCCGGGGCACTGCAAACGTTCATAAACACATGCCCAGTTGCGAAGCATCCAAATTTTTTTCAGGTGATTGCGGGGACGCTGCAACGGTCGTTAAGTGACACATTTTCCAGTGCCGTTGTAACTTGGAACTGTCTTTAGACTTAGAATAACTTTATTGTCACTTTAAATGTACACTGATTAAAATGAAATTTCGTTGCATACAGCTCTTAAAGGGCCACCACCTCCAATGTACACTACATAAACATGACAATTAAATAAACAAACAAAAAAAAAATATTATGCATATATTATCCACATACCCACATACCGTATTTTTCATATAAGACGCACCTTTTTACCCCCCAAAAGAGGGTGAAAACCTGGGTGTGTCTTATACACTGAATGTTGCCCCCCCCCCCCCAGCGACCACCACCACCCTTTGGCCTATGTCTTCCAGCAATTTACCTGCTTGCAGCAAACAGGGAAGAGCCTGTTAAGACAAGCAAGTCATTAGCAGCTTCCCGACCCCCAGCTGATTTGCCACGTGCTAAAATGAAACTGAAACTAGCTGCAAAGAGTAAAGTGACCAGATTTTAACATTAGTCAAGCGGGACACCATTGACAGCGGGGGGGGGAGGAGGGGGGGAAATGTTCTTTATTAAAAACTTTGACTCCTGCTGGAAGATGAAGCAGAGTAGGACCAGGACCCCTGCCTCCTGACCTGATAATCTTTAGAGGTTGTTTCAAATCCAACATGGGAGGGGTCTAAAGTTTAAACCCCTCCCATGTCAGATTTGAAACCACCTCCTTTAGTTTCCCAATCTGGAGGTTATTAGCATTGCCATCAGAATTGGAGGTTTGACCTCTTTTTTGAGTTCCTTCTTAGTCATGGTGAGGTGGTCTAGAAAGTGATCTAGAGTTTCCTCTACTCACTTCAGGGCATGATATCTTAGACATATTTTCACTTTTGCCCTGTTTCTGTCTCTTTTCTGTCATTAAAAAAGTAACTTTTAGTTCACATTCTGTCAGAGGCGTGTCTATGCAAATGAGCCTTGCTTGCTCTCCGACCTCGTGTTACAGAAAGGAAAGGGGGGAAAAAAGGCTCTGCAGCCATTTCAAGCCCCTTCTGCAGCGCGTTATTTAAAACCAGGCAGGCAAGTGAATCGGCTTTTAAGGGAGAGCTGGGGGGAACTCTTAAATGCTTTTTCTTTAAGCAGCTGTTTTGATTCCTTTAAAATCAGCTGTAGCGTCCTCTGCTCCCTCTGAATAAGCACGGCAAACTCTTCTGGGAATTGCAGTCTTTCAAAAAATCGGGACTTTTAAAAAATGCAGCGGGACACGGGACAAATTGTTGAAAAGTGGGACTGTCCCGCCAAAAGCGGGATGTCTGGTCACCTTAGCAAAGAGGCAAATAGCTGGGAGAGACACGCAGATTTTTATTTTCTGCTGAACTGGATGCAAGGGGCTAAGTGAATAACTATAAATGTCTGTAGAATGTTCAAATTATTAGACTTATTTTTTAAAGACTGCTTTATTATTTGCTTTGCTGACTGCTTTATTATTTGCTTTGCTGGCTGTGGAATTCTGGGAGTTGAAGTCCACAAGTCTTAAAGTTGCCAAGGTTGGAGACTCCTGTAAATCTAGACAACTTAACACAATAAAGAAGCTTTTTAAAATAAATGCTTGCTCTGAAGAGGCCCAGTGCTATTGTATCTTCTTTTAAGTAATAGAGAATAATGTATACTTCCAGAAATTTTAATTAATTTTAACAGCTCTGTACAAGTATAGTCTGAAATGTAACAGTGTCCTGTTTAGTATTAGAGTTTAGTTACCTTGGAGTAGATCTATTTAAATAATTGGGAGGAGTTAGTGTGACTACATTTAAGAAAACTTTCTGGCATAATGTACATTTCTCCAATTCTTTGCTATTTCTATAGGTCAGGCACACATGCACAGAAATACACAGCAAACAGTGTATATCATCTGTGCTGTTTGCTGTTTGCTGTTTGGCAAATTGCTTGGAGGCAGAAGCCTTTTTTCCTTGTTTTCCTCCCCCAAAACTAAGGTGTGTCTTATACTCTGGTGTGTCTTATACTCCGAAAAATACGGTATATTATATGACACAGAGAAACAACGCAGTCTAGTTTGGATGTATATGTGGACATGGTGAGAAAAATGAATCATTAAATGAATGTCGTACACCGAGGAGTACCTGTAGTAGCACTGCTCCCTCTCCTACAATATTCAAAGAACTTACTAGAGCCTTGCCAAAAATCTGTCGGTGGCAGCTGTACTCTAAATTAATTTTGTCATATAGAGAACTGAGGTTACCCTCCCTCCTCTCCATTATATGCACACAATTCAGATTAACGCACTTCTGGAATCTATGAAACCAACGTCTGAGCTCTGGACCGAAGCCTGTTCTATATCACTGCATTTTTGTTCCAGCTGCTGGCTTAAAGCTTGGTAATTATCTAATCCACTTTACTGGCCTTCCCTTCATTCCTTTCAGGGGTTATTCTATTATTTATTGGGAGTAATAAAATGCTTATTATCCTTATGTTATCCTTATGTTAAGGGAATCATTTCTCACAGAAAGACTAAACTAGGCTAATCAAATTTTCCCTGGCCCAGGTCCTTCCTTCCTTCCTTCCTTCCTTCCTTCCTTCCTTCCTTCCTTCCTTCCTTCCTTCCTTCCTTCCTTCCTTCCTTCCTTCCTTCCTTCCTTCCTACCTACCTACCTCTCTCCCTTCCTCCCCCTCCCTCCCTCCCCTCTTTCTCCTTCCTTCATTCCTTCCTCCCTCCCTCCCCTCTTTCTAATTCTTTCCTTCCTCCCCACTCCCTTCCCACTCCCTCCTCACTTTCTCCTTCCTTCCCACTCCCTCCCCTCTTTCTTCTTCCTTCCTTCCTTCCTTCCATCCATCCATCTATCCATCCTTCCTCCCTCCCTCTCTCCCTCCCCTCTTTCTCATTCCTCCATTCTTATAACCAGTTCACTCATCAACCCATTTAAAGTTTTTGGACCTGGAAAAGGGGACATATGACCAGGGGTGGGCTTCAAAAATTTTAGCAACGGGTTCTCTGCCCGGTTGCTGGGTGGGCGTGGCCATGGTGGATGTGGCCTTCCCCGGGCTCTGGAGGCTCTCTCAAGGCCAAACAGCCTTCCAGAACTTCTGGGAGGCCCATTTTTCACCATCCTCGGGCTCTGGAGGCTTTCCTTGACCCTCTGGGAGGGCGAAAATGGCCTCCCTTGGGCTCCAAAGGTCCTCCAGAAGCCGGAAATGGGCCCATTTCTGGCCTTCTGGAGCCTCCAGGAGGCCCTTTTTTCACTCTCCCCGAGCCTCTGCGCGGGCCCTGCACTTACCTGGCATCCAAAATGGGCCACGTGGAGATTCCAGGGAGGGGAGGGGCTGGGCAGGGTGGGAGGGGAGGGGTGGGCAGGGCCAGTCAGGAGTGGGATTTGGGGGTTCGCCGAACCGCGCAGAATCTTCGCTAGAGGATCGCCTGAACCCAGGCGAACCTGGAGCAGACCAGCCCTGCCTATGACCCAGTTTCGAAGTTTTGACTGTCGGATTCCCTCTACAATCAAAGTTGGGACACTTGGCTACATTTACAACTGTTGCGGTGTCCTGCAATCACATGATCACATTTTATGACAAGTTTTGCCCAAAATTGGCACTTGTGTCTGGGTTTTGGCAAAACTGTGCCCATAGCAAGCCATCGGTTTGCTTAACAGCCCCTGATTCATTTAAACTGGTTCCGCCCCAGGCGCCTAATGGAACCGGAAGGATTCCAGAGGGAGCTTGGGGAAATACCTGAAACCCTGGTACACAACTCGGCTGACTCCCTGGTGGCTGCTTGGAACACCGCAGCATCAGGGGCGTTAGACCGAATTGCGCCTAAGCGACCTCTCCGTGGCAGTGGATCCCGGAAAGCTCCCTGGTTTACCGAGGAGCTCCGGGAGATGAAACGCCAGAAGAGACGTCTAGAGCGCCACTGGAGAGCCAGTAAAACCGAGCCTGACCGAACACTATTAAGAATTTACATCAGATCTTATTTAGTGGCGATAAGGGCGGCAAAACGATCTTATTTTTCCGCTCTTATTGCGTCCGCAGATTCTCGCCCAGCCGCCTTGTTTAGGGTGACTCGCTCCCTCCTTGCTAAAGGGGGGAGCGAGGAACACTTACAAGGCAGAGCTGAGGAATTCGCTGAGTTTCTGTCGGATAAAGTCGCTCAGATTCGGTCGAACCTGGACTCTAGCTGGGCAGAGTCCATAGAGTTGACAGGGGCTAGTCTTAGTCCACCATTATGGGAAGAGTTTGGGCCTGTTTCTCCTGAAGATGTGGACAGAGCTGTGGGGGCGATGGGTACCTCCACCTGTTTATTGGACCCGTGTCCCTCCTGGTTGGTCTCGGCCAGCAGAGAGGTGGCATGCGGCTGGATCCAGGCGGTGGTCACCGCTTCTTTGAGGGAGGGATCCGTACCGCAGTCGTTAAAAGCTGCGGTGGTGAGACCCCTCCTGAAGAAGCCTTCCCTGGATCCAGCTGATTTGAAGAACTATCGTCCTGTCTCCAACTTGCCCTTTCTGGGGAAAGTTGTGGAGAAGGTGGTGGTTACTCAGCTTCTGCAACTTCTGGATGAAACAGATCATCTAGATCCTTATCAGTCGGGTTTCAGGCGCGGCTACAGTACAGAAACTGCCTTGCTCGCTCTGATGGATGATCTCTGGCGGGCCCGGGATGGGGGTAATTCCTCCATCCTGGTGCTACTTGACCTCTCAGCGGCGTTCGATACCATAGACCATGGTATCCTTCTGCATCGTCTCGGTGAGTTGGGGGTGGGAGGCACTGTTTTACGGTGGTTCTCCTCTTATCTCACCGACAGGATGCAGTCGGTGTTAACAGGAGGGCAGAGATCGTCCCCTAGGCCCCTATCATGTGGGGTGCCTCAGGGGTCGGTTCTCTCGCCCATCCTGTTTAACATTTACATGAAACCGCTGGGTGAGATCATCCGCAGGCATGGGGTGCATTTCCACCAGTACGCTGACGACACCCAGCTGTACATCACCACCCCGTCTGATTTCAGAGAGGCAGTTGATGTAATGTGCCGGTGCCTGGACGACGTTAGGATCTGGATGGGGAGGAACAGACTCAGACTTAATCCCGACAAGACTGAGTGGCTTTGGATATTGCCTCCTAAGGACCATGACAATTGTCCCTCCTTGACGTTCGAGGGAGCGAAACTGACCCCCTCGGATCAGGCTCGCAACTTGGGGGTCCTCCTAGATCCACAGCTAAAATTGGATCACCATCTCTCCGCTGTGGCTAGGGGGGCCTTTGCACAGGTTCGCCTGGTGCACCAGTTGCGGCCATACTTGGAGAAGGAGGCTCTACTCATGGTCACTCATGCCCTTGTCACCTCGCGCCTGGACTACTGCAACACACTCTACATGGGGCTACCCTTGAAGAGTATCCGGAGACTTCAGCTGGTGCAAAATGCGGCTGCGCGTGCTGTGGTGGGTGTGCCAAGGTACACCCACGTGACATCTGTACTCCGCCAGCTGCACTGGTTGCCCATCGGTCTCCGGGTCCAATTCAAGGTGTTGATCACCATCTTTAAAGCCCTTCATGGCTTAGGACCAGGTTATCTCCGGGACCGCATTCTGCCTCACACTTCCCTTCGACCGGTTAGGACCCACAGAGTTGGCCTCCTCCAGGTCCCATTGGCTAAGCAATGTCACCTGGCGGGCCCTAGGGGGAAAGCCTTCTCTGTGGCAGGCCCCGTGCTCTGGAACCAACTTCCCCCAGAGACCCGAACTATCCCCACCCTACTGGCCTTCCGGAAAGCTGTTAAGACATGGCTTTTCCTGCAGGCAGGGGGTGGAGCGTAATCCATCTGAGCTCACCCCCAAGTATGTATGAAGTCGAATTGATTAAATGTTTTTAAGATTATGGTTTTTTAATTTTCATATTTGTTTTAAATGCTTATATTGGTTTCTTGTATTTTTACTGTTGTACGCCGCCCGGAGTCCTTCGAGAGTTGGGCGGCATATAAGAAATACCAATAAATAAATAAATAAATAAACAACCACCACAATTGCTTAATGACTGCTGCAAAAAAAGTTGTATGACAAATCAAGATATAGGACCGAGTTGGACAGGTTCCATTATAGACGTATGTTGAGGACTACCTGCAAATCAAATACATTCTTCTCCCCCACCCCTCCCCATGTATAGGAGTAGTTCTTCTGATTCACCACCCCAGAATTCTTGCCCCAAGGGGATGAATTTTCTCACTACATCGCACACCTGGCCCGAAGGAGATTAAACAGATCTCCAAATTGGAATTGTAGAAAGTTAACACCCACCCCTCTCCTAGAAGAATGAAATATTTTGAGAAATAAATAAAAAGGCAGAATATTATATTTCCCTGGATGAGAAACGGAGAAACATGCTCTTGGAAAGCAGCCCCCACTTTTCTTAATAGCCCACAGCAGATCAGATTTAACAGATTTAACAGATTAACAGAGTTGGAAGGGACCTTGCAGGTCATCCAGTCCAACCCCCTGCCCAAGCAGGAGATCCTAGATAAAGGATAACTTAAGAGATAAAGAGATAGCTAGCTCTATTCATAGGCAAAAATTCCCTGCAGCAAGGTCTAAACAAAGGTAGGATTAGCCCTCAGCCACAATAGGAATTGCCCAACAAGCCCCTTCATTGCCTCAGCCAAACTTCAACCAAACTTCTCAGACAACCTACAGAGCCAGCTATGACCCCTGCATGGCCCCATGGGAGTCTGACAACAGCCAATAGAATACATGTTCTTGCACAGGAACAGGAAGTTCAAGTTCAAAGCCCAAGAGAAGGTATCAATACCCCTCACTCTCAACTCCAGGTGGTCAGCTGCACCAGAGAACCATGTGCTTGGTGGTTCTGCTTCACCATTAAACCATCTTTCCAATCAGCCTCCATGTTTCCAATGTCTTGCTCCCGGTTTGGATCTGAATCCAGATGGATATTTCTTCTAACAGAATGAAACAGTCCGGACAAAGCTTGGGTCTCCAGCTTTCTGATTTGCAAAAAGAAAACCCCATCTTCTCCCTAATTTTCCCTTCTTGTTTTTCTTGTTCCTTTTCTAACTGCATGTTGGAGGGGAACCGCCAGCTTTAAATCTATTTTATTGGTCTCGTTCGTGTGGCTTTCTGAGCAATCTCTCGTGCCGATGTTTATGGGGTGAAGTTTTGCAGAGCAGCAGGGAAAAAATATTTCTGGTTAACCGCACAGCTAGGATTCCTTTGTAAAATGTCCGTGTTGTTTCCAGATACATGATGTGGCGGTGATTAAATTATCAGCAGGGAAGACATATGTCACACTTTAAGTGCTGGGAAAGCGATTGGGTGTCCCCCAGGGCTTTGCAATTGGTCTGAATCTACGTTTTTTTTAATCCACGCTGACCTCACTTAAATGCATTATGTATGTCTTTACCCCAAGGAATAGAAGTGAAGATTAAAACCAGAGCTTTAGCATATATACTTTGTAAGCCTCTGGTTTTAATCTTATCTTTTAAGGGATGCACTGCGTCGTGGTAAGAACAACAGAACTTGATCATTTATATTTTATTCTATATATTTTATTTATTTTATTTATTTCATTTTTTGTTTCATTTTTTATTTTTTATATTATATTATATTATATATTTCATTTCATTTCATTTCATTTCATTTCATTTCATATTTTATTTTATTTTATTTTATTTTATATTATTTTATTATTTTATTTTATTTTATTTTATTATTTTATTTTATTTTATTTTATTTTTATTATTATTATTTTTTATTTTTTTATTATTTTATTTTATTTTATTTTATTTTATTTTATTATTTTATTATTTTATTTTATTATTTTATTTTATTATTTTATTTTATTTTATTTTATTATTTTATTTTATTTATTTTATTATTTTATTTTATTTTATTTTATTTTATTTTATTTTATTTTATTTTATTTTATTTTATTTTATTTTTTTATTTTATTATTTTATTTTATTTTATTTTATTTTATTTTATTTTTATTATTATTATTTTTTATTTTTTTATTATTTTATTTTATTTTATTTTATTATTTTATTTTATTTTACTTTATTTTATTTTATTTTATTATTTTATTTTATTTTATTTTATTATTATTTTATTTTATTTTATTTTATTTTATTTTATTATTTTATTTTATTTTATTTATTTTATTTTATTATTTTATTTTATTTTATTGTATTGTATTTTATTTTATTGTATTTTATTGTATTTTATTGTATTTTATTGTATTGTATTGTATTGTATTGTATTGTATTGTATCGTATTGTATTTTATTATTTTATTTTATTTTATTTTATTTTATTTTATTTTATTATTTTATTTTATTTTATTTTATTTTTTATTGTATTGTATTGTATTGTATTGCATTGTATTTTATTTATTTTTATTTTATTTATTTTTATTTATTTTTATTTATTTTTATTATTTTATTTATTTTATTTTATTATTTTATTATTTTATTTCATTTTTTAAAATTTTATTTCATTTCATTTTATATTATATTATATTTATTATTTTATTTTATTTATTTTATTAAGTAAGTTCCCTGAAATCAAGAGAGCTTTCCTCCATGTGGGATGCCTTCCAATTCTTTGATCCATGAATTGCTGCTCCGTTGCCCACATATCTCAGATTGTGCCAATCAGTTTGTAGACAAAAGTGTTGACAAAAAACTGGCCATTAGATTGTGATGGGAGGCCCATCTGGCATTTGTGTGGTAGGGAATTAAAAATGTTCTGGCGGAGACCACCGACCATGGAGGCCGGCCTGAGCTCACTTATGCCTGTGATAAATTTCTAACATCTTCCTCATAAAAATAAACAGAAGAAACCAACAGAGGTGGAAAGGATGTTAAGGTTCTGCATCAATGCAGAATGTGATGTTGGGGCTCAGGCGTGCCTTCCAGATCCTTGGTCTGATGGTGAAACTTTCCATTCACATTTTCCCTTGACTACCAGCTTCTCTGTGGCAGCAGCTGGCCCTTGGAAGCTGTATGCCATTTTCCATTTCCCAGAATGCATCAGAGAGGCTCACATTGTGAGCGGCAAAGCAACATGGGAAAATACAAGGGCCAACCTGTTTCAAGAAGCCAAAATTCTGCTTTAGTATTATGGGTCTGTATTTGTTCTTTAAAAATCAGACTTAAGAAATATTTTAGCTTTCATCGGTATGGGAAGTTTTCTATCATCTCACGGTTCCAAATCTCTAGCAAAATTCCCTTCTAATCCTATCTAATCCGGCTTGATATGGGCATGTCAATCCACCTCACTGAATATTAGGATAAATAGTATTCTACCACTTTAAGAAGAGATTGGACGACCATTTGTCTAAAATTTAGACAATTTTAGACTCTAAATGGTATAGGGTTTCCTGTCTGAGCAAAGGGTTGGACTAGAAGACCTCCAAGGTCCCTTCCAACTCTGTTATTCTATTATTCTTCCTTCTTTGCCTCCAAGTCACTCTAATCCAGTGTTTCTCAACCTTAATAACTGTAAGATGTGTGAACTTCAACTCCCAGAATTCCTCAGCCAGCATGCTGTTGCTAAGCATTCTGAGAGTTTGTTTATTTAATAGATTTTTATCCCTACATTATTAAATAACTCAATGCGTAGAACATACAAAATGCTTCGTCCTCCTCCTAATTTCCGCACAATAACAACTCTGTAAGGAGAGTTGGACTGAGGGAGAGAGTGGCTGGCCTAAAATTACCCAGACGGCTTTCATGTCTAAGGCAGGACTATAACTCACAGGTTCCTGGTTTCTATGTCAGCACCTTAACCACCACACCAAACTGGCTCTCAAGACCATAAATCTCCAAGTTGCCCAAATTGGGAAATGCAGCAGCAGGGATTTAGGCTAGATGACCTCTGAAGGGAACTTGCAACTTTGCACTTCTGTGAAAATGTTAGATGAGATTCAAGGTCCCCGAAGTTGTAACTATCCATCCGTCCGTGAGTGTGGGATTGGTGGACCTGTTCCATCATGTACCGCATCTTCCATCATCTACTCTACTCTAACACTTGTTTGCATTTCTCTCCCTGTTAGATTCGCACGTAAAAGAGCCCGTAGTGTTCAGCCAGCTTGGTTTGGAGCGTTGTCCAGGAGATTGATTCGATGTCCGTGGGCGCTACTAAAGTTTGGGCCATCTTATAGATTTGTGGTCCGCAATAGGTGAGGAAGAGCGCCCTCTTCCTGTTGTCCGGCAGGTCTTGGAAATTGTTTGCCTCCAAGAAAATGCGGAATTGGGACATATATGTGCGCCATTCTTCATTCTTCGAGTCGAAGAGAGCTGGAGCTGGAGATGTCTGGGTGGTCATCTTTAAGATTGGCTGGACACAATGAGTTTCGATGCAAGATGGCCACGGATGCCACGAGGTGCCTTTGTTCTGTGGTTCTTCACCAATACCTTCGTCGCCAGTGTTAGATTCGCGCGTAAAAGAGGAGGCGAGGCACAGTAACCGTTCAGCACTTTTATTCTCTCCAAGCTGTAGCTAGAATAGAATGCCGGCAGTCTCCAGACAAGCCGCTTTTAAGGGCTTTGCCTGGAGACCGTCACCACTGGCAGTCCTTTAAATTTCCCGCCACGAGATTATCCAATCAGCGGCCACTATGTAAATAAACCACGTACGTCCATACGTAACACTCCCCAAACTTCCTGCCCAAAGTTAATACTGTATTTCCACTAGATATAGACCTCTTTCTTGCCACAGTTCTTAAGTGGATCACTGCAGCCGTTAAGTTAGTAACAGGGATGTTAAGTGAATTTGGCTTCCCCATTGACTTTGCTTGTCAGAAGGTCACAAAAGGGGATCACATGACCTTGAGACAAAGCAACGATCATAAGTATGAACCAGTTGCCAAGCATCTGGATTTTGATCACATGACAATAGGAATGCTGCAACGATTGTTAAGTGTGAAAAATGGTCACTTTTTTCAGTGTATCACTTTTTTTCAGTGTCGGTCACTAAACGAACTGTTGAAAGACCAGGACTATCTGTGTTTGAGTACTGCTGAGATCAGAAAGGCAGAATTGATTCCAAAAGCACATATTCCAAATGTAAGTTGAAGAATGCACAATTTTAAAAAAAATCCCAAACAAAACAGGTTTCAATTCTTTGACCAGGACTGTTTACAGAGGATGGTCAGAAAAGTCATGATGGTGGCCAGAATGTTGTGATTAATGCTGCCTCCATATTTACGCACATCGGTGCACATCAGCGGTAGCTGGCCTGCATCTTGTAATCTTTCAGCAACGCTGTCAAGTACCTCATTTTTGCTTTGGGCTTCCTGCCCCACCCCACCCCCACTTGGACGCAAAACAAAATCTTGTGTTTATCCAAGCAAAATGCGCAAAAGCATAGATCCCAGATCCAAATTAAACAGCCAGTCCATCTTAATTCGGCTGTAAGCAGTTCTTTGACTCAGGAAACAGAGCTCTCTTGATTAAGAGCTTATAAACAGCCAACGCTAAGGCTGCCCTTCGGATCAAAGCAAACCCAGGTTCAATCTGGATTCCACGCAGATAGAATAGACTAGAATAAAAAAAATTATTGGCCAAGTGTGATTGGACACACAAGGAATTTGTCTTGGTGCATATGCTCTCAGTGTACATTAAAAAAAAGATATGTTCGTCAAGAATCATAAGTAAGGTGACTAGACGTCCTGCTTTTGGTGGGACAGACCCGCTTTTTAGCAATTTGTCCTGCGTCCCGCGGCGTTTCAAAAAAGTCCCGCTTTTTTATTTGAATTTGCTAGTTCGTTTCTTTTGTATTTCTTCTCTTCAATGAGATACGTCCCATCTGGCTGGAGAATTCTGGGAGTTGAAGTCCACAAGTCTTAAAGTTGCCAAGTTTGGGGACCCCTGGCCTAGTAGTTAGTGGGGGGTTTGTGGAGAAACTTGGAAGTACTAAAATAACTCTCAGATGGCATTAGATCCCCTATTTTGGGTGAGAAGTAGGAATTTTTAAAATGTATTAGATTTCTTTTATCCCACCTTTGTTACTTTATAAATATCTCAAGGCAGCAAAAAAGTTATTTATTTATTTTAATGTAAATAATTATTTATTTATAATTTAAATAAGAGAGCCAGTTTGGTCTAAAGGTTAAGGTGCTGGCCTAGAAACCAGGAACCTGTGAGTTCTAGTCCTGCCTTAGACATGAAAGCTAGCTGGGTGACTTTGGGCCAGTCGCTTTCTCTCAGCCCTACCCACCTCACCTTCCCCTTGTTGTGGGGAAAATAGGAGGAAAGAGTTAGTTATAAAGGCAGGATAAAATTCTAATAAATAAATAAATATTGCTTTATAAGTAACTCAAGGCAGCTAACACACATAGATTTTATGTAACAAATTTTGGAATATTAGCCAAATATTTGGCTAATGAATTTTACAAATAAATAAATATAAATAAATATAAACAAACAAACAAACACACACACACACACACACACACACACACACACATACATACATACATACGTAAATAAACAGGTATAAAAAGTTTTGAATTGTCTCTGATATCTGCTTTAGTCCTGCCTCACAGGCCCTTTTCCCCGGGGGTTGTGACTTTTACCACAAACATGTGTGTTCATGTTAGTAGTTTATGTGTGATCACTGGAGTGGATGGTGGGGGGGAGAGTTCAGGCCCACGAAATGACATACTTGGGGGAATTTCTTCCTGTGTGGCTAACCTTTTCCAAAACCGCATCTTAAACTGATTAGTGTGATTGTACAAATCATCTGGATTTGTCTGTATAATTTTTTTCCCCTTCATCTTCTCATAACATTAGGAATAACCTAGTGAAATTGACCAGGAGTGGATTGAGTTGAGAAAAATTAAATATTTCACACTCCATATGATATAACCAGCTTATCAAGGCCACAATTTTTTTTTGATAGCCCATGAAATAGCATTTTTATCACACAAGCTTTATTTATATTACAACTTTCATTCTAATGATGAAATATGTGCATTCCGTTCCTTGTAAAGATCGTTGCTGTTTTTCAGCATTACCAGAGGATGATGTGATCTGGGCTTTGGGGGGAAGTTATGAAGAGCGTGCAAGAAAAGGAAATTCTATCTTTTGTCATGCATAACATTAACACTTGGCACATTATCCATAACTGATGGGGATGATAGTCCGCACACACAAAAAGTAAACTATTTACTGAGCCAATGTGTCAAATTAATGTATGGAATTTGCTCTGATAGTCATTGCCAGAGATGGCTTTCAAAAAAGGCTTAGAGAAGAAATATGTGAGTGGAAAAATTGTGTTAGGAGAGATAAATAGCATTGGCAGAATCCATCCCCGCCAACTTTAAGTATTTATAGCAGGGATAGGCAACTTGGTGCCCTCTGAATATGTCACGGTGTGAATATTGTCAGTTGTATGTCTATGCAGGGTGATGCACCCCTATTCTAATATTATGGTATATTCCCAATACAGGCAGAACACGTGATATGATCTTGTACGCATGTCCACATTCCAGATCCACCATTAATCACTTTTGACTTGGCTCTTGACCGGAACGGTCACGTTTTCTTAGCAAAGATGTAATTATTCAGAATTTATTGTTTTTGTACCGAAATAAATATTTCTATTAGACTTTTAATCTCGGCTTTATTTCTAACTGTTTGAATTCCAAGCAAAGATCCAAATCGCCTCTATGAGATTTATTCTCATCTCTCAACAGAATAGCAATAGCAATAGCTCTTAAACTTATACAGATACTCCTCAACTGACAGTTCGAAGTTATAATGGCATTGAAAAAAGTGACTTATGACCATTTCCCCACATTTATGACCGTTGCAGTATCCCCATGGTCATGTGATTTTTACATTCGGATGCACAACAACTGGTTCATGTTTATGACGGTTGCAGTGTCCCGGGGTCAAGTGATCCCCTTTTGTGACCTTCTGACAAGCAAAATCAATGGGGAAGCCAGATTCACCTAACGACCGTGTTACTAATTTAACAACTGCAGTGATTTCGCTCAACAAATGGGGCAAGAAAAGTCGTACAAAACTCAACACATTTCTCACTTAGCGACATACATTCTGGGCTCAATTGTGGTCACAAGTCGAGGACCACCTGTATACCGCCCCATCGTGCTTTACAACACTTTCTGGGTGGTTCACAATGTCAGCATATTGCCCCCAACAATCTGGCGTCTCATTTTACCTCATGTAACTCCTTTAGACTCCCCACTCTTAGAAACATCAGCCAATGAGAAGAAATTATGAACGCTGTGGTCTAAACCAGGGCTTTTCAACCTTAGCAACCTGAAGAGATGGGGATTTGAACTCCCAGAAATTCTTAGCAATGGCCATGCTGGCTGGGGAATTCTGGGAGTTGAAGTCCGCACATCTTCAAGTTGAGAAACACTGATGTGAACCATCTGGAAAGAAGATTACCTAACCTTTACCAAAGTGTTACTTGGTGCCACTGGGGGAAAAGAACGAGAAGGCAAAATTACAGGCAAAGTTAATACAAGCAAAGTTAATTACATCATGAATTGATCTAAGGCAGGGGTCGGCAACCTTAAACACTCAGAGAGCCATTTGGACCCATTTTCCACAGAAAAGAAAACACCGGGAGCCACAAAACTCTTCCCGTGCCTGACTTTTTCCTGAGCGGCCACAAAACTAGCATATATAGTTGAATTAAAGGTTCTGTTTTCTTCTGAAACTTTTCTTTTCTTGGATTTATCCATTGTTGGCCTACCGGGGGTCGAAAAGCATAATAAATTGCACGTCGGTGGGTGTCGCACATTGGCAGTTGTGACGCATATTTTGAGCGACAGGGAGTCACAGCTGAGGGATGAAAGAGCCACATGCAGCTCCAGAGCCGCGGGTTGCTGACCCCTGATCTAAGGATTAGATTTCCAAAAGGCAAATTATGGTAAATGTCACCGGAAAGCTTTACCCATTTAGATTCTGCTATACAGGTAGTCCTCGATTTACAACAGTTCTTTTAGTGACCATTCAAAGTTACAGCGGCATTGAAAAAAAGTGACTTATGGCCGTTTTTCACACTTATGACTGTGGCAGCATCCCCATGGTCATGTGACCAAAATTCAGCCGCTTGGGAACTCATATTTATGATGGTTCACAGTGTCCTAGGATTATGCGATCACCTTTTGTGACCTTCTGACAAGCAAAGTCAATGGGGAAGTCAGATCCACTTAACAACCATGTTACTAACTTAACAACTTCAGTGATTCACTTAACAATGGTGGCAAGAAAGGTCATAAAATGGGGCAAAATTTACTTAACAACTGTCTCTCTTGACAATAGAGTTCATTTGTGGATGTAAATTAAGGACTACCCATATATCTATTTACTTGTTACCCTATCCACTTAACCAGTTTCAAATCAGAGTTTTATTACAGTTTCTAAATCACAGGGTGCAGTGCTAGATATTTCACTAAAAAACCCTGCTTCTTATCCCAATGTAGTACACAAGGCTAAAGACGTCTACTCTATATAATAAGAAGTTACTAACGTGTTTCCCCGAAAATAAGACCCTGCCTTATATTTTTTTTGAACCCTGAAATAAGTGCTTGGCCTTATTGCCATGCACTCAAAAGCCCGATTGGGCTTATTATCAGGGGATGTCTTATTTTGGGGGAAACAGGGTACTATTATTTCTCTTCTTGAATACATATACTAGCAGACAAAATGTGACTTTATGGATAAATTCATGCAGTGTTTGTTTGTTTCCTCATTACTAGATGGAAGTATGGTTGTTGCATGGCTGTTGGATGGTTTTAATATTGTGTTTTTAATTTTTATATTTGTTTTTAAGTAATATTTTACATTTGGTTATTCTTGTATTTTTTCTGCTGTACGCCGCCCTGAGTCCTTCGGGAGTTGGGCGGCATATAAGAAAACCAAAATAAATAAATAAATAAATAAATAGATGCTTATCCAGCCTTTATTACTTTATAAGGAGCTCAGATGAGTGATTATACATACTACTCCTTCCTCTTCCTATGTTCCCCACAACGATAACCCGATGACGTGTGTTGGAGTGAAGAAGAGTGATTGGCCCAAAGTCACCCAGCCAGTTTTCACGCCAGCGAAGGGTTCCGGTTATTTTTGCTACCGGTGCGCATCGCGAGCATGCGCAGAAGTGAACTCGCGTTCCATCGGGCGATTTCACTTCCGCGCATGCTTAGGACGACATTACAAGCCGAAACACAGCTGAGGAGCTTCTCAGCTGTGCTTCGGAGGAAGAATAAAGGTCGGTATTGAAACAAGGGCAGGTGGGGGGGGGGGTTTCCGACAGCTCAGGACGCGGAGAAGCCGGAAAAAAGCGCCTAAAAATGACATCATCGCCGGGCTCCTACCGGTGCGGCATCCCGCACAGCACCGGTAGGAACCCACCACTGTTTCATGCCTAAGGTGGTACTAGAACTCACAGTCGCCTGGTTTCTAGCCTGCTGCCTTCGCCACCAGCCAAACGGGCTCCACCAAAACTGTTCAGTTCTCATTCAAAAGAAGCTTCCTTTCCTTGCTGCTAATATTGTGAAAGTACCTTCTCTCCAATCCTAGCCATCCTTCAAGGCTGTTCCTTTGCCTGCTGAGCAAGTTCCAAGCACAGCAAGTTATGTAGAGAATGCCTCTTTCAATGCTTTCAATGTAGAAAGCTGAGAGGCCTGGCCAGTGCCCCGCACCTACATATACATACAAACAAGGTTTCTGTCTTGCCCCTTTATCCACCAAGAGACTCCCCCCCTCCCCTTTCCTGTCTTTCTGGCTCACATTCAAAAGGCCAGGCCCGAGTCGGACTCGCCCCAGCCGACTCTGTTGAAGGAGGGTTGTCTAAAGAGGGCGACCGTATCCAATCAAATAAGCTAAATTAAATCAAACTAAAGTAGTCATCCAGCGTTGGTTAGATCTGGAATTCCTGGACCGCTTTTCCAGCAATCCCCAAGTGGCTCTGTTCCTTAGGAATAAAATATACACAGCAACAGTCATCAATATACAAACACAACAGACTGTTCTTTCTACGTATTAATGATTCACCTGTGGTGGTAGTTAGCCGCATTAAGTTTCTGGGCAGTGTAGAAATGTGATAGATAGATAGATAGATAGATAGATAGATAGATAGATAGATAGATAGATGGATGGATGGATGGATGGATGGATGGATGGATGGATGGATGGATGGATGGATGGATGGATGGATGGATGGATGGATGGATGGACGGACGGACAGACAGACAGACAGACAGATAGATAGAAGTGCTACATCATACCAATTCAGAACTGCCCCATCTGCTAATTTCCTCCTGTCTTCCAATTTCGCATCTCTCTTTGTCCCATGAAATCCAACACTGCAAACATCTTCGCTGATCAGGTTAAGAATAAGCAATGGTACAAGAATAAGATTTAAGGCTGACAGGGAGCACCCATCAAGTTATTTCCTCTCCTCAAAGGGAGAACTACTAAAAATGCTGGTCTATGACTATATATTTTTTCATTCTACCCTTGCATTAGGGTAGAGTCGGGGTAACTGAATGGAGCTGAGCATTTACTGGCTTGATTCCCTTCCTGATGCCTACATGGAGTTCACAGCAATTACTCATTGTGCCTGAAGAGAGAAATATCTGCCGCTATCTAAGATCAAACTCACAGCCTCCTGATTGTGAGGTGACAGCTCCACCTCTTGGCCACCACGCTGCTCTGGTCTATGACTTTAATAAAGGTTTGGTTTATTTATTTATTAATATTCCACTTTTATTAATCTTATAAATAACTCAAGAAGGTGAACATACCTAGAACTAGAATTCATGATCGTCCATTTTGTTCTGCTTCAGGTGGCGCAGTGGTTAAATGCAGCACTGCAGGCTACTCCAGCTGACTGCTAGTTCAGCAGTTCAGCTGTTCAAATCTCACCGGCTCAAGGTTGACTCAGCCTTCCATCCTTCTGAGGTCTGTAAAATGAGGACCCAGATTGTTGGGGGCAATATGCTGAACTCTGTAAACCACTTAGAGAGGTTTGTAAAGCACTATGAAGCGGTATATAAGTCTAAGTGCTATTGCTATTGCTATTTATTTATTAGTGAGACTTATATACCGCTTCAAAGTGCAAGCACTCTCTAAGTAGTTTACACCATTAAGCAATGTATATTTATATTGCCCCCAACAATCTGGGTCCTCATTTTACCCACCTCGGAAGGATGAAAGGCTGAGTCAACCCTGAGCCGGTGAGATTTGAACAGCTGAACTGCTGATCACAGTCAGCTAAAGTAGCCTGCACTCTAACTGCCTCGGCTCTTTTAAATACCAGAACAAATAGGCTCTTGATTTGATTTGATTTGATTTATTAGTTTACTAACCTCTCTATGCAGCGATTGAAAGAGGAATGTTCATAGCGAGGGGTGTGGTTACAAGCGAGGTCTTAGCAAGGAAACTCTTGATATTTCAATTGGGAAATATGTTGGTGATCGGTGCCAAGTAACCTGAAGGCTGATCCCATTCAAACCATGCAGATCCACCCAGCACGTTTTCCTCTTTATCAGCAACCTAGCTGGCTAAACTTCACTTCCGAGTTCAAATCCTTCCATTGTGCATCATTTTGTTTTTAAAGAGAGAGAGAGAGAGAGAGAGAGAGAGAGAGAGAGAGAGAGAGAGAGAGAGAGAGAGAGAGAGAGAGAGTGTGTGTGTGACAAAAAATGAATAAGATTACAGTTGTAGTCTCATTATTTGGCCAGATCAATTTAGCCAGAATTGCTTTCAAGGGTGCCTGTGCACACACTCATGGTATACATTTTTAAAAGCATTTTTAAAAGAATACGGGTGGCAGGACCTATCTCAGTTCCCCTCCCTTCAGCAGTCCGAGAAGCCACGCCCACCCGGTCACATGGCTGGCAAGCCACGCCCACAAAATAAGCCATGCCCACACAGTGGTAGTAAAAAAATTAGGAACCCTCCTCTGCTATCTATCTATCTATCTATCTATCTATCTATCTATCTATCTATCTATCTATCTATCTATCTATCTATCTATCTAGATAGATAGATAGATAGATAGATAGATAGATAGATAGATAGATAGATAGATAGATAGATAGATAGATAGATAGATAGATAGATAGATAGATAGATAGATAGGGGAGGGGAAGTCTTATCTCTACAGGAATGATATTACATAGGGAGGGAGCCAATACCGAGAAGGCCCTTTTTCTTGGTTCTGCTAGGTGTCCTTCCCTAATGGATAGGACCTGCAACATGCCTTCTCATCCTGGTGGGCTAAATAGTTGTTAATGGAGAGAGATAGTCTTTCAAATAACCTGGTCAACAGGTCAGCTCAAGGGAAAAAACAGAGTTTTAAGTCATCTAAATATTATGATTGAGTTATCATAGCTGGGATGCAAAACTCCAGAAGACCACTAGGTGGTAGCAAAGAAATAGGAAGCCATCTCTGTGGCACTGTGTTGCCCTTCTAGCTCAAAGTCTATGGAGATTCTCAGTCATCCCAGTCATGGTTGTCCCAAAGGTGCTTTTTCAAGAGGCAACTGGACTTTTTGGGTTTTTTTTTTCTTTGAAGACTTTCGCTTCTCATCCAAGAAACTTCTTCAACACCTTTACCACATAGTTAAGTTGAACCACTTGCTCCCAGATACCCAGCAAGTATTACACAGGGGAGTCCCTCTTCTCCTACTCCATCCTTTTGCAAGTACCTCTAACCACTGAGAGTAAATTGCTTTGCTGGATCCGAATAAGTGAGGTACTAATACCACTCTATAAAGCCTTAGTAAGACCACACCTAGAATATTGCATCCAGTTTTGGTCACCACACTATAAAAAAAGATGTTGTGACTCTAGAAAGAGTGCAGAGAAGAGCAACCAAGATGATCAGGGGATTGGAGGCTAAAACATACGATCAACTGTTGCAGGAACTGGGCATGGCTAGTCTAGTGAAGAGAAGGACCAGGGGAGACATGATAGCAGTCTTCCAATATTTGAGGGGCTGCCACAGAGAGGAGGGGGGTCAACCTATTTTCCAAGGCACCTGAAGGCCAGACAAAGGAATAATGGATGGAAACTAATCAAGGAGAGATTCAACCTAGAAATAAGGAGGAACTTTCTGACAGTGAGAACAATCAACCAATGGAACAGAAGTTGCCTTCGGAAGTTGTGGGAGCTTCATCACTGGAGACTTTCAAGAAGAGACTGGACTGCCATCTGTCAGAAATGGTGTAGTGTCTCCTGCTTGGGTGGGTGGGGGGTTGGACTAGATCAGGGGTCACCAACATTTTGGACCTCAGGGACCACTAAATTCATAATTCATAAATTCCCTCCGACCGGTTAGGGCCCACAGAGTTGGCCTTCTCCAGCTCCCGTCAACCAAGCAATGC
The DNA here is from genome assembly GCA_023053685.1 of Diadophis punctatus similis. NCBI lineage: Eukaryota > Metazoa > Chordata > Lepidosauria > Squamata > Dipsadidae > Diadophis > Diadophis punctatus. The sequence goes on from JALIGW010000002.1 coordinate 251,130,511, forward strand.
CGGCTGGCGGGCCCTAGGGGGAGGGCCTTCTCTGTGGCAAGCCCCGCGCTCTGGAACCAACTTCCTCCAGAGACCCGAACCATCCCCACCCTGCTGGCCTTCCGAAAAGCCGTTAAGACTTGGCTTTTCCTGCAGGCAGGGGGTAGAGCTTAATTCCATCTGAACTCTTCCCCCGGGTATGTCTGGCTGTTGAATGGTCTTTTTATATTGTAATTTTTATATTTTGATTTTAACTCAACTGTTTATTGGTTATTCTTGTATTTTTCTTGTGTTGTACGCCGCCCTGAGTCCCTCGGGAGTTGGGCGGCATATAAGAAAACCAAATAAATAAATAAATAAATAAATAATTTTAAATCCTGTGGAGCTTAAGCTGGCTGGGAAATTCTGGGAGTTGAAATCCACACATCTTAAACTTGCTGAACTTCAGAAACACTGTGTTAGACTCAAAATATCTCCTCATAATGAAGGAAGGACAGATGCTAGTGGAACCTCAGCCTAAGTCCAGAAAAATTACTAGCAAAAGCCTAGAAGAGTTTAAGCTTAGAAGAGAGACTGACAAAAAAAATGCTTTTTAACTCGCCAGGGGCCAACCGTGCCCTTCACAGCAACTCTTAGCGCTCATATGATGCAGAGATCACTTCAAATAGTCCATGTTGACTGGATGATGGGAGATCCAGCTAGTTGGACTGACTGTGAAAAATTCGGGAGGATCAGACCTGTTTAATACCAGGATGAGGGGCCACCAGGAAACCCACAGTCTAAGGGGGCAAAGCATTCCGGTATAAGCCGTGGCAAACCACAATATGTCATTGCTACGGAAAGTTTGCAATCAGATTAACAGAGTTGGAAGGGATCTTGTTGGTCATCTAGTCCAACCCCCCGCTCAAGCAGGAGACCCTACACTGTTTCCAACAAATGCCAGTCCAATTTCTTCTTGAAAGTCTCAAGTGTTGGAGCTCTCACAATCTCCGAAGGCAAGCTGTTCCACTGGTTGATCGTTCTCACTGTCAAGAAAGTTTCTCCTTATTTCTAGGTTGAATCTCTCCTTGATCAGTTTCCATCCATTATTCCTTGTCTGGTTTTCATGTGCTTTGGAAAATAGCTTGACCCCCTCCTCTCTGTGGCAGCCCCTCAAATATTGAAACACTGCTATTATGTCTCCTCTGCTCCTTCTCTTCTCTTTGCTAGACTAGCCATGCCCAGTTCCTGTTACCGTTCTTCATATGTTTTAGTTTCCAGTCCTCTAATCATCCTGGTTCAGTGGTGGGTTCCTACCGGTGCGGCCCAGTGCGTCGTTCCGGTAGGGAGCCACCGATTGCGCAATTTGCGCGTGATGGCTCCGGTGCCGTCTTCGCCGGCCCGTCACGCAGCGCCATCTTTTCCCCCGAAATTTTGGGCTTTTTTTGCTTCCTGCGTATGCGCGGAAGCAAAATCTCACGAGGGGACACTCGCGCGCGCGAGATTTCAGTGATTTTTTGCTTCCTGCGCATGCATGGAAGCAAAATAGTGCAAGGGGATGCATGCGCGTAGCGAGTATGCATGTGAAACGTGATGATGCGCACGCAGCGCACCGGTAGCCAGGTAAGAGGAACCCGCCTCTGTCCTGGTTGCTCTCCTCTGTGCTTTTTCTAGACTCTCGACATCTTTTTTGTAGTGTGGTGACCAAAACTGGATACAGTACTCTAGGTGCGGTCTAACTAAGGCTTTATAGAGTGGTATTAGTACCTCCCTAGATCTAGATTGGATCCCTCTATTAATGCAGCTTAGGATTGTGTTGGCTTATTAGGCTGCCACTGCACACTGCTGGCTCATGTTTAGCTGGTTGTCCACTAAGACTCCAAAATCCCTCTCACAGTCACTGCTATTGAGTCTGGTTTCACCCAGTTTATATGTGTATTTTTGGTTTTTCTTACCTAAATGTAGGACTTTACTTTTCTCTGCATTGAGTTTCATTTTGTTAGATAGGGCCCAGTGTTCAAGTCTGTCAAGATCCATCTGGATCTTGAGCCTGTCCTCTAGTGATGGCTAACCTTTTCTTCCTTGGGTGCCAAATAAGTGCGCATGCGCGCAACAGCGTGTGCGTGGATGCCACCCCCTAATGCAATTCTGCCCCTCAGGCCCCCCCATGTATGCGCGGGTGACCCCCATGCACCCCTGCCCCTCGTGCTTGCACCGGCAACACCCTCCCCCAGCCAGTTTTGGTGCTAGCAGCCTCCCTGAAGCCTACTGGGACCAAAAAAGGGCAGGGGGGCGCTGCAACCAATGCGCCCCATTTTTGGTTCCCGGAGGCTTCAGGGAGGCCTGCTAGCACCAAAACAGGGGGGGGATCCCCAGTTTCCTCAATTTATTTCCCCAGCACACACTAGTTTCCTCCTGGATTCCTTCCTCCTGTGCCTCCTCCGATCTCCCCAATTTCTTTCCCCAGTGCATGCTAGTTTCCTCCTGGATTCCTTCCTCCTGTGCCTCCTCCGATCTCCCCAATTTCTTTCCCCAGTGCGTGCTAGTTGCCTCCTGGATTTCTCCCTCCCGTGCCTTCTGCAACCTATCCCAATTTCTTTCCCCAGCGCAGTGCGTGGAAATGCCCTACCCCGGCGCATGCGCGGCAGAGACCCAAAGACCAGCTGGCCGACAGGAGGCGTGGGCATGCGCAGTGGAGCTGGGCTGGGCGATGACTGGCGTGCCTGCAGAGAGGGCTCTGCGTGCCACCTGTGGCACACGTGCCATAGGATCGCCATCACGGCTCTAGGGTGTTAGCTATTCCTGCCAGTTTAGTACCATCTGCAAATTTGGTTAGTTCCCCTTCTATTCCCTCATCTAGGTCGTTTATGAAGATATCAGCAGGGGCTGAGCTCTAAAATAGAGAGTTGGGGACAGGGGCGGGTTGCTCACTTACCGATACTGGTGCGCTGCGTGTGCATCTCCATGTTTTGTGTGTTTGTGCGCTTGCTATGCGCGCGAGCCCCCTTGCGTGATTTTTCTTCTGCGTATGCGTGGAAGCAAAATCTCGCAGAAATCTTGTGAGGGGATGCGCGCACGACTTTGGCGCAATTTTGGCGAGATTTTGCTTCCGCGCATGTGCAGAAGCAAAAAAGCCCAAAAATTCTTTTAAAAAGATGGCGATGCACGCGACGGACCGGTGAAGACTGCACCAGAGCCATTGCGCACAAATTGAGCACTCGGACGGCCCCTACCGTGCGGCAGAGTCGACCGCACCAGGAGGAACCCACCCTTGGTTGGGGACTATTACTACTAGATCTATTATTGTTACTAAGAGGAAGTTTACCCACCTATGTGAGACCCGGTCAAGTCTTATTGCAAACCACAAATTAATACAGATATTAATTCCTTCTCCATCTTCCTGATATGTCATTTTCCTGGATTTCGATTATCTTTTTTGAGTTATTAACCGATCCACCCTCAGGTGAAATCTCTCTCTTATTCTGCTTCCTTTTGCAATTAATTTTGCAATCTTTCTCCCCCTGCCTTGTTCTGCCTCTAAAATATCGTATCTTTGAAATGTTATTTAGCGCTCATCACTTTTTCTCCTTACTGATGGCTCTCTATCTCTTCCTCAATTTATCTTTCTGTGGTCCTCTGATCTGTGGTCAGGGATGCTGGGATTTGGAGTCATACTTACTCTTCCACTATCTCTGCCCTGCTAAGCAGTTGCCTGTCATTTTCCTCTGCTATCCTCTACCTCAGTGCTTCCCAAACTCGAGTAAATTATCCCAAATGAGATAAAATTAGTTTTCCTTTGGGTAACAACATTCAAATCCTTTGCCCAGTCAAAACAGAGACTTTTTGATCACTGATTTTGGGTGATGAAGAAAAGGGCTTAGGAAGTACCGTTCTATCTATAAAGGAGAATATGTGTAGCTCAGGGTTGACCTGAGGGGTCTTTGGTGCTCTAGTGCCTAGCACTGATGATGTTACCAAGCTTGGGTAATGAAACGACTGCAAAAAACCAACCAAGCTCAGATAGCACCTAGGATCCCTCATTGTTCTATCTATTGCATGCTGGTCTATCTAACTTGATGTTTCTCAAATTTGGCAACTTTTAAGATATGTGGACTTCTGCTCCCAGAATTCCCCAGCCAACCAGCCAGCATATATGGACTGGCTGGAGAACTCTGGGAACTGAAGTATATCTTAAAGTTGCCAGGTTTGATAAACACTGATTCACTTATCCATCTTCATCTGTTTTCCCTCTTCCCTCTTTCCAACTTCTACAGTAGTATTCTTTTATCAATATTTTTTTTTAAAACTCAGTGGCACATAGGAAATTGCTACTGGAATAAAGGTAAAGGTAAAGGTTCCCCTCACACTTATGTGCTAGTCGTTCCCAACTCTAGGGGGCGGTGCTCATCTCTGTTTCAAAGCCGAAGAGCCAGCGCTGTCCGAAGATGTCTCCGTGGTCATGTGGCCAGCATGACTAAATGCCGAAGGCGCACAGAACGCTGTTACCTTCCCACCAAGGTGGTCCCTATTTTTCTACTTGCATTTTTACACGCTTTCGAACTGCTAGGTTGGCAGAAGCTGGGACAAGTAATGGGAGCTCACTCCATTACCCAGCGCTAGGGATTCGAACCGCAGAACTGCCGACTTTTCTGATCGACAAGCTCAGCGTCTTAGCCGCTGAGCCACCGCGTCCCTTGCTACTGGGATAGACTGTATTATATTCACATTGATCTTCTTTCTATTCCACTTACTTTCCTCTCTTTCCTGTTTATAACTCTGCTCACTCCAGCCAAGAAAATTTACTGTTTTAGCTATATTTGTAGGAGAGCCAGGGTAGCCATAACACAGTGGGAGTTTGATAGCATTTTTCAGACTAATAATATTAATGCATTTTGTTCAAAGACAGCAGCTATCACCAGCTACCTCACATTTCCTTACTAAAGTCATGAAATCTTATGCCTTTGAACTAAATGCGTTCATTTGAAAAGATGCTACCGTACTTCTGATATTGAGCTATCTTTGTGACTGATAACTGCTCATATTTATACAGTACAATTACCGCATAAATAAGTACAGTCAATTACTACAATATATCTTCCACTTTCTGTCTGCTCTTTTTTTCTGTCTGTCTGACCCCACTAATTAGATTATTCTATTTAATCTGAATCAAAAGAACATTAAAAAAAAAACCACCTTTGAGATTAGATCTGCCTTCATACCACAAGTTAGATGTTCTTGGAAGATCTAACATCAGAAAAGTGCCTGGAAAGTCAGGATAACAGAACAACAGAATAGCAGAGTTGAAAGGGATTTTGGAGGTCTTCTAGTCCAACCCGCTGCTCATGCAGGAGACCTTATGCCATTTCAGACAAATGGCTGTCCAATCTCTTCTTAAAAACCTCCACTGATGGAGCATCCACAACTTCTGGAGGCGAGCCGTTCCATTGATTAATTGTTCTCACTGTCAGGAAATTTCTCCTTATTTCTAGGTTGGATCTCTCCATAATTAGTTCCCATCCATTACTTTTTGTCCTTCCTTCAGGTGCTTTGTAGAATAGGTTGACCCCCCTCTTCTCTGTGGCAGCCCTTCAAATTTTGGAACACTCCGATCATGTCACCCATTTCCCAAACAGGACCAGTTCAGTTCCACTTAGCTAGGACTGCAGGCACCTTCAGAGCATCTAATGTTCTCCATCCACATGTCTAACTGATTTGTATAGTAGTAATTTGTATAAACATAAGTAAAAAATAAAAGAGGACAATAGGACAGGGACGGTAGGCACAGTGGTGCACTTATGCACGCCCCTTACAGACCTCTTAGAAACGAGGAGAGGTCGACTGTAGACAGTCTAAGGTTAAAGTTTTTGGGGTTTGGGGAAGAAACCACAGAGTCAGGTAGTGCATTCCAGGCATTGATCACTCTGTTGCTGAAGTCATATTTTCTGCAGTCGAGTTTGGAGCGCTTTACATTTAGTTTGAATCTATTACGTGCTCGTGTATTGTTGCGGTTGAAGCTGAAGTAGTCATTAACATTTCAAAGATCATCTACACTAGATTAACATATAACATTATAACATTGTAATCTGGCAGTTCCTTAGGCTAGCTTTATGCTCGATCAGGTATTCCAGACTGAATTCTTTTTCAGGGAAACTTCTTTTCCCTGCGCTCATTTTCCCTGTCTCTCTTCACCTCCCCTCATTCAAACATTTTCTCTATCCATCATCCTAATTTAGTTCTCTCTCTCTCTCTCCACACACACACACAAATGTCACTTTGATTACACAAAAGAAAGGATTGAGAGCTAACATCTGTGCCTCAAACATCTGGATCTCCCTCTCCAGGTCTTGATCTTACCCCATCAACGCTTTATAATATATTTTCATTTTTTTTGGAAAGTCCCATTGTGCACAAGAAGTCACCGCATTACCCCCAAAAAAATCTCCATAATGACCCTTTGCAAGTCCCCTCCTTTACCGTGAAGTGGGATTTTTTTTTGGTCACCCTCCCTGCCCTCCGCGGTATCCACTCTTTGCAGGTTTCCCATCTTACTTGCAAAAGTTGTACTGTATGCTCAGGCTGGAACAGAGAACAGGCGCATCCAGTCACCCGCTGCTGCCTCTCGGCAGTGTTTCACTCCTTCGTGTTCTCTCTCTCGACAAGACTGTCTCTGCCCTGGAGAGAGGAGGAGACAACCTTCTGGCCATCGGATTTCCTGGCTCAGAGCAGCCCTGGCGTGAGAGCAAGCATATGTGCCTCACAAATGTGTGTGTGTGTGTGTGTGTGTGTGTGTGTGTCTGTGTGTGTGTGCAACACACACATACAAACCCACACCCCAAATTCATTCACTCCCTCCTTGGTTTGGAATCAGCCAGCGTCTGACACAATTGCCATGAGCTCATAAATGGGAATGGCTGATAACCATCTTGGCATTCGGGGAAGGAGGATGCTTGGGAAGGCTTCTTCTTCCAACACTCTCAGCCTTTCTTTTTGTGTGTTGTTATTCTCCTCGACCCCCCTCCCCCCTTTCACCCATGTATCCAGACTCTGAATGGTGGCCTCTATCAATCAAAACTTTGGATCAGAATAACAGAGTTGGAAGGGACCTTGCAGGTCTTCAAGTCCAACCGCTTGCTTAGACAGGAAACCCTACACCACTTCAGACAAACGGTTATCTAATCTATTCTTTAAAATGTCCAGCGTTGGAGCATTCACAACTTCCAGAGGCAAGTTTATTTATGTTTTATTTATTTTATTTATTTGTCAAACATGTACAGGATAGTAGTTGTTTGTATAAACATAACATAAGTAAAAAGTACCGATAATCAGTTGTTCCACTGATTAATTGTGCTCACTGTCAGGAAATTTTTCCTTAGTTCTAGGTTGCTTCTCTCCTTGATGAGAAGAGAAGAGAAGAGAAGAGAAGAGAAGAGAAGAGAAGAGAAGAGAAGAGAAGAGAAGAGAAGAGAAGAGAAGAGAAGAGAAGAGAAGAGAAGAGAAGAGAAGAGAAGAGAAGAGAAGAGAAGAGAATATTATTATTTATTATTAGGTTCTTCTATGCCGCCCTACTCCCTAGGGACTCAGGGCGGCGTACAACATTGTGCAAGAACACTAAACAATAAACAGCGATTAAAACAATTTTAAAAGATTAAAAAAGTTAAAAAGAAGATATTCACCAACATACATACAGGGGGAGATCTCGGATAGAAACTAGACTCAACCCCCTGCCTGCAGGAAGAGCCATGACTTGACGGCTTTCCGGAAGGCCAGCAGGGTGGGGATAATTCGGATCTCTGGGGGAAGTTGGTTCCAGAGCACGGGGCCCCCCACAGAGAAGGCCCTCCCCCTAGGGCCCGCCAGCCGGCATTGTTTGGCTGACGGGACCTGGAGGAGACCCACTCTGTGGGCCCTAACCGGTCGAAGGGAAGTGTGAGGCAGAATGAGGTCCCGAAGGTAACCTGGTCCTAAGCCATCTAGGTCTTTAAAGATGATGATCAACACCTTGAATTGTACCCGGAGACCAATGGGCAGCCAATGCAGCTGGCGGAGTATAGGTGTAACGTGGGTGTATCTTGACACACCCACCACAGCACGCTCAGCCGCATTTTGCACCAGCTGAAGTCTCCGAATACTCTTCAAGGGTAGCCCCATGTAGAGCGCATTGCAGTAGTCCAATCGAGAGGTGACAAGAATAGAATAGAATAGAATAGAATAGAATAGAATAGAATAGAATAGAATAGAATAGAATTCCTCATTGGCCAAGTGTAATTGGACACACAAGGAATTTGTCTTTGGTGCATATGCTCTCAGTGTACATAAAAGAAAAGATACATTTGTCAAGAATCATGAGGTACAACACTTAATGACTGTCATAGGGTACAAATAAGCAATCAGGAAACAATCAATATTAATATAAATCGTAAGGATACAAGCAACAAGTTACAGTCATAAGTGGGAGGAGATGGGTGATAGGAACGATGAGAAGATTAATAGTAATAGTAATGCAGCCTTAGTGAATAGTTTGACAGTGTTGAGGGAATTATTTATTTTTATTTTTATTTTATTTTAATAAAATTCATATGCCGCCCAACTCCCAAAGGGACTCTGTACAATAACAAGTTAAAAAGACAATTAACACAACAATTCAAGCATATTATTTGTTTAGCAGAGTGTTTCCATCCATTGCTTCCTGCCCTGCCCTCAGGTGCTTTGGAGAATAGCTTGACTTCCTCTTCTTTGTAGCAACCCCTGAGATATTGGAAGTGTTAAGTTCTGGTACCGAAGAGGCTGGAGGCAGTATAGTGGCTAACAGCTCTTTATTGAATACAGTCAGATCCAGCAAAGGAACCAGCCTGACAGCTCTCTCTTAGATAGAGGGCTGCCGGCTGGTTCAACCAATCAGCGATCTTCATTTTCCCGCTCTACAAAGCAGACCTTGGTGTAAACAGTTTAACTTCAGGTTTAACTTTAATAGATAACAGGGAGACTGCTATCATGTCATCCCTAGTCCTTCTTTTCTCTAGACTGGCCATGCCCAATTCCAGCAACTGTTCTTTGTGATCTAATCATCTTTGTTGCTCTTCTCTGCACTCTTTCCAGAATCTCAACATCTCAACATGACCCATAAACATCGCCTTCCTCTCTGCCTTGCCATGGCTCCCTCCGGGTGGTGTCTAAGAGCTCTTCTCTGTCGTTAATACAGGTAGTCCTTGACTTACAACAGTTTGTTTAGTGGCCGATCGAAGTTACAGCGGCACTGAAAAATATGAATTATGATCATTTTTCACAGTTACAATCTTTGCAGCATCCCCATCAGGGGTAAAATGCATTTACCTTTCCTACCGGCTTGCTAATGTGCGCGCGCCGTTTGCGCATGCGCAGAGGGTCAAAACTGGGACGTGACCACGTCAGGGGCGAACCACCCGCCACCGGTGCTACCAGCATGCACGAGCCGGATAGAACCGGCTGGATTTCATCCTTGATCCCCATGATCATGTGATCCAAATTCAGAGGCTTGGCAGCTGGTTCATACTTATGACTGTTGCTATGTCCCAAGGTCATGGGATCCCCTTTTGCGACCTTCTGAAAAGCAAAGTCAATGGGGAAGCCAGATATCACTTAACAACCGGGTTACTCACTTATCAGCGGCAGTGATTCCCTTAACAAACATGGCAAGAAAAGTCGTAAAAATGGGGCAAAGATGTTTCATTTAACAACAGAAATTTTGGGCTCAATTGTGGTCGTAAGTCGAGGATTACCCGTAATGTTATCATATAGAGAAGCGTACAGATTCTCCCTCTTTGGAGGGAGACATGAGTGGAACAGCCTCTATAAACCTCATCCTTCTCTTCCAAAACTGTCAGGCAGTGATTTTATATTGCCTGTTACATGCATATGCAGGGGAGATGCATCCCTATCAAATATAATGGTTTATTCCTGAGCACGTGATTAATATGTTCCTAGTACGCATGTGTACATTCCTTTCTTTTGATCTTTCCTTTCTCTTCAGCTTCTGTAAGAAGCAAGACCTGTTTTATAGCCAGGATGTGATTTATTATTTTTGTACTGAAATAAATATCTTATACCTTAGTATTTAAATTGCGGTTTATTTTTATAATGTCAGAGTTTCAGGAAAAGATCTATTTCACCTCTGATGAGAGTAATTCTTATCTAACAAAAACTGATAGGGCTGCAGTACTCAAGATTGATTACAGGTAGTCCTTGACTTATGACAGGTCACTTAGCGACCGTTAGAAGTTACAAAGGACTCAAAAAGAGGACTTACAATGGAGATCTGAAGTTCTGACAGACATGCCTCCCACAGTCACAAGACTACCCTTTGGGCACTCAGCAAACCTAGAGTACTGCATCCAGTTTTGGTCACCACACTACAAAAAAGACATTGAAACTCTAGAGAAAGTGCAGAAGAGAGCAACCAGGATGATAAAAGGTCTGGAAAATAAAACATACAAAGAGCGGTTGCAGGAACTGAGCTTGGCCAGTCTGGCGAAGAGAAAGACCAGGGGTGACATGATAGCAGTGTTCCAATACTTGAGGGGATGCCACAGAGAGGAGGGGGTCAGGCTGTTCTCTATGGCACCAGAAAGCCAAACAAGGAATAATGGATGGAAGCTGACCAAGGAGAGATTCAACCTGGAAGTGAGGAGAAACTTTCTGACGGTGAGAGCGATCAACCAGTGGAACAGCTTGCCAGCGGAGGTTGTGAGAGCCCCAACACTTGCGACCTTCAAAGAGAGACTGGACTGCCATCTGTCTGAAATGGTGTAGGAACTCCTGCTTGAGCAGGGGGTTGGACTAGATGACCTACAAGGTCCCTTCCAACTCTAATAATAAATCTAAATCTAAAAACCGTATTTATCGCCCTTTCTAGAACCCTGTGGTTACATGACTGAATTTTAAATCAGTTTTGTGGAAAACTGGCCCCCTTCTTGTTTTTGGCAAACCTACATAGCGGACGGTTTACTTAATGATCGTGGCATTCTCTTAATAACCCCTGCAAAAAAGATCATAGAATTGGGTCAGTCACATGGCCAACCTGTTTTATGACCGATATGACTTACGACTGATTTAGGACTGTAATGGGCAGCCTTCATTATCGTTGTGAATCGAGGACTACCTGCATTCAGTAGATCTACTCAGCCGAAAAGTACAGTGAATATACATACTTTATTATAAAGGACAGTCCTTTATTTCACAAAACTGTCCTTTAGAAAGGTTTTATTTAATTATTTATTCTCTTGATTTTGCTCTTGAATTTCCTATGTATACCAAAGTTGTAAACCTAAACAATTAAAAACAATAATGCTTTATGAACCTCTTTCAGATTTGTTGGAATTCATTGTTGGAATGTATTTTTATCCAACAACTACAGTAGTATTCAGCCAGTAGATGGCAGTGTTTACAAGTCTGGATCTATGGCAGGGGTCTCCAACCTTGGCAACTTTAAAACTTGTGGACTTCAACTCCCAGAATTCCTCAGCCAACAAAGTTGCCAAGGTTGGAGACCCCTGATCTATGGTATATACTCTGTGCTCTTTTGTTCTAAGTAGAGTCTCCTGATTCCTGTTACAGTTAAAAACAGTTGAGCAGTAAAGCACATGGTGACTGTACTCTTTGCTAGCTCTGTGGTGCTATATATAAACAGAATTTCTAACAAGATGTGCCCCTTTTTCAGGTTTCTTTATTTTTTCAAGAAAATAGGGTCATCATATTTATACATAATCATAAAGAAGGGGAAATTATTTAGCTCCCATTTTGCCCCATTGGTCCTTTCAACCACAAGGATCAGGGTTTCAAACCATTTTAGGGCCAGAAGTATGAAAACTATAATACTAATAAAGGAGAATAATTGTAGCTCAGGGTTGATATGAGGGGTCCTTGGTGCTCTCTAAGCTGGGTTGTTTCCTTGCAGACGTTTCATTACCCAAACTAGGAAACATCATCAGTGTTAGCATGTCCTAGATGCAACTAGCACTGATGATGTTACCTAGTTTGGGTAATGAAACGTCTGCAAGAAAACAACCCACCTCAGAGAGCACCCAGGAACCCTCACGAAAACTATAATGTAATAGTTATTCAATAAAGCTTGAGTTTAGTTTAGTTTAATTTAATTTAATTTAATTTAATTTAATTTAATTTAATTTAATTTAATTTAATTTAATTTAATTTAATTTAATTTAATTTAATTTAATTTAATTTAATTTAATTTAATTTAATTTAATTTAATTATTTAATTTAATTATAAAATTTCTATGCCGCTCAACTCCCAGGGGACTCTGGGCGGCTAACAACAAGTAAAAAAACATATAATCATATAAAAAACAATTTAAAAACACATTAAAATACAATCAATATCTAAAAAAAGAACTATCAATCACACATGCATACATGGGCCGATCTAAAAAGACCTCGTCGAAGGGTCATTGGCCCCAGGCCTGCCGGAAAAGCCAGGTCTTAACGGCTTTCTGGAAGGCCAGTAAGGTGGGGGTAATATGGATCTCGGGAGGTAGTTGGTTCCAAAGAGTCGGAGCAGCTACAGAGAAGGCCCTCCCCCACGGGCCCGCCAGCCAACATTGTCTAGCTGATGGGATCTGAAGAAGGCCGACCCTGTGCGATCTCACTGGTCGTTGGGAGGAATGCGGTAGAAGCAAAGGAAAGGTCCAGTGAGAGAAAAAAACAAAAAAAGCTGATTGGACTGAATTTGCATTGTTCCTCGGCTTCCTGGGGTCCTTCCTTCTGCCGTCCCATAAGTTGCCCACCTTCCAACTGGAGAGGTAAGTTGTCTTTGACTCCCTCTTTTGATCTTCAGGAGGGCTGGTATGAACTTGATTAGAACAAAGGATTTTCTTCCCACAACAAAGAACCTGGTTAATGGGATTTGCTGCCACAGAATGTGATGACAGCCCTTGTGCCTGAGAAGGTTTTAAAAAGGGATTAGACGGTTCCGTTTCATTCAAATCAACAGGAGGAGATCCTGAAGGGAGTTCTCTCAAAAGAACAGGTGGCTCGGGAGTCTTAAGTGAAAGGAAGACATATTGAAAAGAGGAACACCCACGTTGCTCTGGCATCCAGCACAAGAGGTGTAAGATAATTTCTGGGATTGCATTAAAAAAAATAAAACACGAATCCCGAGTCAGTTCTAAAGTCCCTAAGAAGGAAGTAGCAAAAGAAAACCCTCTTCATTGGAGAAGAAAATGGGCAGGTAGTTGAACACCTTTCAGCATTGCACAAACATGCTATCTTGTCCTTCAAAATCTCCTGAGCCATTACTGCAGCTGCCAAAAAAAAATTTCATTCTGAAAACTAATATAGCAACAACAGTTAACAAATGTTTAAGATTTAAGTGTAAGATACAGAAGGATCTTGACAGACTTGAACATTGGGCGCTATCAAACAAAATGAAATTCAATGGTGAAAAAAGTAAGGTTCTACATTTAGGCAAGAAAAACAAAATGCACAGGTACAGTATATGTGGCACCTTGCTCAACAGTAGTAACTGTGAGAGGGATCTTGGAGTCCTAGTGGACAACTATTTAAACATGAGCCAGCAGTGTGCAGCAGCTGCCCAAAAAGCCAACACAGTTCTAGGCTGCATTAACAGAGGGATAGAATCAAGATCACATGAAGTGTTAATACCACTTTATAATGTCTTGGTAAGGCCACACTTGGAATACTGCATTCAGTTTTGGTCACCACGATGTAAAAGGGATGTTGAGACTCTGGAAAGAGTGCAGAGAAGAGCAACAAAACGATTAGGGGGCTGGAGGCTAAAACATATGAAGAATGGTTGCTGGAATTGGTTAAGGCCAGTCTAGAGTAAAGAAGGAACTAGGGATGACACGATAGCAATATTCCAGGATTCGACAGGCTGTCATAAAGAAGAGGGGGTCAACTTATTCTCCAAAGCACCAGAATGCAGGACAAGAAACAAGGGATGTAAACTAATCAAGGAGAGAAAACCAATATAAAAATAAGGAGAAATTTCCTGGCAATTAGAACGGTGGAAAGGGTTTGCCTTCAGAAGTTGTGGGTGCTCCATCCCTGGAGGTTTTTAAGAAGAGACTGGGCAGCCATTTGTCTGAAATGATATAGGGTCTCCTGCTTGAGCAGGGGGTTGGACTAGAAGACCTCCAAGGTCCCTTCCAACTTTCTTATTCTGTTAACTCTGGTCTCTAACTTTATGAAGACTCGAACTTTCAACAATCCATAAGAAATTAACTACAGGTAATCCTCAATTTACAACTGTAATGGAGCCTGCAGTTATCACATGAACAACCTAATTTTATGACTTTTTTGGCGGTTGTCGCTAAGAGAATGCAGCAGTTGTAAAGCAAATGCTGCGGTCATTCAGCAAACACCAAAGCTGTTCAGTGAACCCACTATTCACTATGGGGCATTTTTTTTGCCAAAAACTGAAAAGTACCTACTTTAGACTGATAATGCTACAGTCTGTGGAATTTCTTTTCCAGGAAAACGCTGATAAAAGATATTTGAATGTTCTTGAGTGTTGCAATCCAAATCATCGCTGCGATTTAGATCTAGGAAACGAGAAAGCTGTGTTGAAATCGAATGATTTGTCTGACCACGAGTGGATTAAGTTTCTGAAGCTCTTAAGTTTCAGAAAGTGCTTTTTTTTCCGTTGTGGTTTTAATGGTGACTCTCGTGTCATTTTAATTATGTAATTGTGCTTTATTGTAAGCGGCATACTATTTGTGGGATAGAAATACTGCAAATTAAATGAGCTCATTGATTTGATACTTTTTTTTTTGGCTACTTTGGCTAATTCAAATAGCCAATCCTTGCTCTGTCTCATTCTCTCACTTACTCACAACTATGCTAAAGTGACCAGATTTTTTTTTAAGCGGGACGGGGGGCAGGCCCGCCTGGGCGCCGCCATTTGAGTTTTGCCCTCTGCGCATGCACAGAACGCTGCGCATGCGCAGAGGGCAAAACAATGCAAATGTCGGCGTCCAGGTGGGGGGGGGAGGCGGGAGGCCTTTCCTCGCCTCCCGCCTCCCCTTCGGGAGCCGGCAGTGGCTTGCTTGGGCTGGCAAGCGACAAGCAGGAGGCGGGAGGCAGGGAAAGGAGGCAGCCGGCAGCTTACCTGCGAGGCGGCGCTCCCGTAGCAGCCCATGGCGGGCTCGGGGCTAGGTCTCTCGGTCGCGAGCTCCAGGCATCCAAGCGCCGCGGTCTCCCGGGCGCCCGCCCGGCCCCAAGGCAACGACGGCAGCGGCGACGGCTCCTCGTCCCTCACCCCTCCACCCGCATCCCAACAGCAGCGGCACCTCCGAGGGCGGGGCTAGGGATGGGGCGGGGAAAGGAGAGGAGGAGCAGCCCCCCTTCCCCCTCTCCCCAGCAGGCAGCCGGCTTGCTGAAATTCCGCTTTGCCCGACTTGTTTCCGGTTTGTATTTCGGTGTAGTACCTCTCTTTTGTGCTTCCCCTTCTAAGGTGACCAGACGTCCCGCTGTTTCGGCATTCTTTCCAAAAAAGCGTGACTTTTTGGAAAGAATGCGGGACGCGGGACACACGCTTGAAAAGCGTGTCTGTCCCGCCAAAAGTGGGATGTCTGGTCACCTTACGGTATGCACACCCAAACACGCCCAGATATTACATTCTTTGAAATGGAGGGCAACATGTCTTCTCCAGCATATAAAGGCTTTTGCATCCAAACATAACTAAAGTACTTCCAATACGTCCAAGCACTTGGTCCTTTTACAGATAAAATCTTGGCTACTAACAATCCTTCTTTTTTAAAAAAAATAGAGAGGAGACGGACATTTCATGGCCAGCGGAGTCTTCTTCCATTGGGGGTGTTACTTGGAACCCTGACATTGGCACTAATTCAGCAAACCTCAGATTAAGTCAACCCCAGATTAAAACAACAGATTAATTAAGAGGCAGTACGCAGTCATTGCATCATTGCCTCCTTAATAGATTTGCCTTGTCAAAATTGTAAAAAACTATAAGTAGGAAGGAAATGCCAGAGGTTACAAATCATCTAACTAAGCTTATTTTCATCCAACTAAGCCTGGTCCAACATAGCTTTTAAGTCCAGCCTGGCTCAGATTCCGCAGAGATGATAATTTACAGCAATTTAAAAACACTATTTTATTCAATGAATAAAAAAACAATTAATAACAGAATTACAAGGAAAGGAACAGCAGTGCCACTGGAAATCACAAACGTGAGAACTAATGCTAGATCTCAGATGCCCACATCCTTTGACGTGGAGGCCAACAAGATATGATTGTATGTAGATAAGGTTATGTCATCCAGACCAGGGGTGGGCTTCAAAAATTTTAGCAAGGGGTTCCCTGCCTGGTTGCTGGGTGGGTGTGGCCATGGTGGGCATGGCCTAGTCGGTCTCCTGCACCACGGGGGGCATTTTTGCCCTCCCTGGGCTCTGGAGGCTTTCCTCGAACCTCTGGGAGGGCGAAAACAGTTTCCCCGGGCTCCGGAGGCCCTCTGGAGGCCTTCCCAAACTTCCGGTAGGCCCATTTTTTGCCCTCCCTGAGCCTCCGCACGTGCCCTGCACTTACCTGTATCCAGGGGCGGGTTCCTAATTTTTTTACTACCACTCTGTGGGTGTGGCTTGTTTTGTGGGTGTGGCTTGTCAGCCATGTGACCGGGTGGGCGTGGCTTGCTGGCCATGTGCCCGGGTGGGCGTAGCTTCTTGGACTGCTGAAGGGAGGGGAACTGAGATAGGTCCTGCCGCCCATTTCCCCCCCCCCCTCAGCAGCTCGAGAAGCCTCAAACGTGCGAAAATGCCTAGGATCATCACCGCACGTTCGTGGCTTCTCAGACTGCTGAAGGGAGGGGAATGGAGATAGCTCCTGCCGCCCGTTCTTTCAGTGTCTCACGCACTCCCTCAGCCATCCTCCCCTGCTTGGACTCACTGTGGGGTAGGAAGGCAGCGCATGCACAGTGCCGGCAGCTCGGCTTCTGGGTATGCGCAGAAGAAAAATTTTTTTTAAAAAAGGGTGGCGCCCAGGCACCGGCAACCGACCGCACCGGTACTGTGACGTCACCAGCGGGCCGCTACCGGTGCTATAGAGTGGACCGCACCGGTAGGAACCCACCACTGCCTGTATCCAAAACAGGCCGTGTGGGGACTCCTGAGAAGGGAGGGGTGGGGTGGGCGGGGCCAGCCAGGAGTGGGATTTGGGGGTTCTCCAAACTGCACAGAATCTTAGCTAGAGGTTGTGTGAACCCCCAACAGCCCACCCCTGATCCAGACAATGACTGAATAAAACATATTGCAGAATTCGCTGCCTCCAGTTGTGGGGAATCTTAAAGATTTATGTGATCTTATTTCACAAACAGAAGATTTATCTGCAGCCAACAGCCAGAATCTTTCAATGCAGTTTCAGTGAATTGAGACACTGCTTATCTCTGAAAGGATCAAGGACTTGAAGTGGTCTTGGTCTGAGTCAGCCGCCATTCTGGCCATCGTTCAATCTTGCAGCAATTAATTTCCAAAGGCGGTTCTAGCAATAGAGCAGAGTTTCTCAATCTTGGCCCCTTGAAGAAGTGCGGACTTCAACTCCCAGAATTCCCCAGGCAGCCGTGCAGAATGGAGTTGAAGTCTGCACATCATCCAATTGCCGAGATTGAGAAAAACTGAATTAGAGTGACTCAGTAACCTCAGGGAGCAAATTTGGGGCCTGATTAAATACTACTTAGCAATTATATCATTTATTGTTAGTTTAATGCCTGAGGAGGGAAGACTTAGAATATAGAATAACAGAGTTGGAAGGGACCTTAGAGGTCTTCTAGTCCAACCCCCTGCTTAGGCAGGAAACCCTACACCACTTCAGGCAAATGACACTTGATGTGTCATTTTTCAGCCTCGGGTGTCAAAATAATTTGAGCAGCCCGGGGTACAGTTTGACGTAGTATCTATGTCTGCCCTAATTCAAGGGAGTCATAGTATTTTAGGGTATTTTAGCAAAACCTTTTCAAAGAAAAAAACCAAGAAAGTCAAGTTGCCTTTGAGAAAAAGGATCTTTGAGACGACCTGGATGATTGAGAATCTCCATAGGCTTTTAGAATAGAATAGATTTCTTTATTGGCCAAGTGTGATTGGACAGACAAAGAATTTGTCTCCGGTGCATAAGCTCTCAGTGTACATACAAAGAACAAAGTGACAGGTCATAGATCATAGTTACAATCAATAATCATAAGATCCAACAACAAGTCAATTGTGAAATCCAAATTTTTTACTACCGGTTCTGTGGGTGTGGCTTGGACTTGGTGGGCATGGCAGGGGAAGGATACTTCAAAATCTCCATTCCCACCCCACTCCAGGGGGAAGGATATTGCAAAATCTCCATTCCCACCCCACTCCAGGGGGAAGGATACTGCAAAATCTCCATTCCCACCCCACTCCAGGGGGAAGGATATTGCAAAATCCCCATTCCCTCCCCACTCCAGGGGGAAGGATATTGCAAAATCTCCATTCCCTCCCCACTCCAGGGGGAAGGATATTGCAGAATCCCCATTCCCTCCCCACTCCAGGGGGAAGGATATTGCAAAATCCCCATTCCCTCCCCACTCCAGGGGGAAGGATATTGCAAAATCCCCATTCCCATCCCACTCCAGGGGGAAGGATACTGCAAAATCCCCATTCCCTCCCCACTCCTGGAGGAAGGATATTGCAAAATCTCCATTCCCACCCTACTCTGGGGCCAGTCAGAGGTAGTATTTGCCGGTTCTCTGAACTACTCAAAATTTCCACTACCAGTTCTCCAGAACCTGCTGGATTTCACCCCTGCAACATTTATTTAGCATATGGTTGGTCACACACAATATTAAAACACATCATTTTTACAAATTAAAAACAGTTAAAACAGTAAGAAAAACCTAAAAAAGGAAAACAGAAATAACATTTCAAAGCTTAATATCAAGTTTGGAGATCCAGTCAGTAGCTGCCGTTGTTGTGCAGAGGAAGTCCCTATAGTTTCCTGGATATCTTCTGTTGGGGCATTCCCTCACTACATGCTGAATAGTTTGTAGAGGAGCCCCGCAATCACATTGTGCTGAAGGTGTCTTTCCCCATTTATGCAAGGAGTCAGCACACACACCATGAGTTGTTCTAATTCTATTATATGTATCGGGGTAGGCCAAATCCTGGAGGTATACTACTAGGGCTAATGTGCCCAGAGACATCTTGAGGGGTGCAGCTATTCCACGCCTCCATCCACTTTTCTGTGATGTTCTGATGGTCAGCCATCAACTTACGCGCTGTCAAGAGTGGTGGATTTCTTGATTTTAATCGACATCTTAAGAGGTCAGGAATATATCCATGTATGGGTAGAGAGGAATTTACCAGGATCTTGCTGTACTCCCGAATAAGGGCTTCTTGTCGTCGTAAGTGCAACCCCTGCAACAAGTGATAAATCATAGATACAATAGAAGAAGGTATTGGGAAAGATGAGAAGATGAGAAAGTTGAGAAGATGAGAAGGATAATAGCAATACAGCCTACTGCTACATGGGTAAAAATCTTTAGGCCTAAGACAGTGCTGTGGGAATTAGGCGTTCTGCAGAGTGATGGCACGGGGGAGGGGGGACTGTCTTTGTGTCTAGTTGTTTTGGCATCCAATGTCCTATAAGCGGCGTCCTGAAGGCAGAAGTTGAAACAGTTTATGTCCAGGATGTGAGGGGTCTGTAGCAGGGGCGGGTTCCTAATTTTTTTACTACCACTCTGTGGCCGTGGCTTGCCAGCCATGTGACCGGGTGGGTGTAACTTGCCGGTCATATATTAGTTATTTCAGAGAGATGTTACTACTATTTTTGCTATTTTATACCTTACATGAAAAGCTTTGCATACAAAGTGCATGTTACACCATGGCAACACAGCAACCTTTATATGCAGAAAATGCTATAGTTAAAAGACAAGCAAGTCTCATATAGCATTTTTGGTTTCAGTCATGGATTCCTTAGAGGAAAATATTGAGGACTGTTAAAAGAACAGTATCTTTTAACAGTACTCAATGTTTTTGTCTAAAGAATAACAGTATAAAACTGTATAAAATTAACAGTATAAAAGGTTAAGCTTTCGGAAAACGCCCACTTTGGGAAGCTTTAGGCAAAAGCGAAGGAAAAGTGTCAAATGCGAGCTTCTTATTATTTTCAAGCGAAGGGACGGGGAAAGACTTAATTGTCAGGTTTCTGAGCATGCACAGAATATTTTTTTTATTTTAAAAAATTTTTTAAAACCGACCGCACCGTTACTTTGACATCACCAGCAGGCCGCTACCGGTGCTATAGAGTGGACTGCACCTGTAGGAACCCACCACTGGTCTGTAGATATTTTTCTCAGCCCTCTTTCTGGTTCGTGCAGATCCTCAATTGAAGGCAGGCTGATTGTGACTGTTTTTCTGCAGTTCTAACTATCCGTTGAAATCTGTACCTGTCCTGTTTGGGTGCTGTGCCAAACCAGACAGCTGCCTTTTAGAAAAAGGATCTTTGGGACAACCATGACTTGGGTGATTGAGAATTTCCATAGGTATTTTAGTATTTAAGAGGCACATTCTTACGGCTGCTTCTCAGCACTGGAATCCTTGAATCCTACTTCTGGCCTCCTCCTAGCTGTGAAAAGTAGCTGGTGATCAGTCATCACCAGCTGGTGATGCTACCAATCTAGGAAAGTCTCTTAAAATGCTATATTTATCATCATTTCCATGGCTTCCACCAAGAACCACATAATGACTCAAATGCTTTATCAGTCACGAGATAGAAGGAATCCATGGGGAGAACGTTCAAAAAGGTCAAGACGTTGGCCCCGACTGTGAGATTGAAACCCTGCCCTGTTTTGCTTGCTTTGCGCACACAATGTGTGTATAAAAATAGGGACGGGGCTTTGATGGCCTGGTTAGGGCAGCCTCTTGCCTTTTTTTCAACCTCCATCTTATCTTAGCCTCTGCTTTATTTATTTATTGTTTGTTTGTTTGTTCTTCTATGCCGCCCTACTCCCGGGGGACTCAGGGCGGCGTACAACAGTTTTACAAGAACATCAATAAAACAATGATTTAAAAACAACAATTAAAAATGTACAAAAGTTAAAAAAGATTATTCACAATCAGTCATACCAAAGGGGGGGAGAATTCAGATGTAATTTAGTCTTTCCCCCCTGCCTGCAGGAAGAGCCATGTCTTGACGGCTTTCCGGAAGGCCAGCAGGGTGGGGATGGTTCGGGCCTCTGGGGGAAGTTGGTTCCAGAGCGCGGGGCCCCCCACAGAGAAGGCTCTCCCCCTAGGGCCCGTCAACCGGCATTGTTTGGCTGACGGGACCTGGAGGAGGCCAACTCTGTGGGCCCTAACCGGTCGAAGGGAAGTGTGAGGCAGAATGAGGTCCCGAAGGTAGCCTGGTCCTAGGCCATGAAGGGCTTTAAAGATGATGATCAACACCTTGAATTGTACCCGGAGACCGATGGGCAACCAATGCAGCTGGCGGAGTATAGGTGTCACGTGGGTGTACCTTGGCACACCTACCACAGCACGCGCAGCTGCATTTTGCACCAACTGGAGTCTCCGAATACTCTTCAAGGGTAGCCCCATGTAGAGCGCATTGCAGTAATCCAAATGCGAGGTGACAAGGGCGTGAGTGACCGTGAGTAGAGCCTCCTTCTCCAAGTATGGCCGCAACTGGTGCACCAGGCGAACCTGTGCATAGGCCCCCCTAGCCACAGCTGTAAGGTGTTGCTCTAATCTTAGCTGTGGGTCTAGGAGGACCCCCAAATTGCAATTGCTTCAGATGGCAGATGAGCTATTGAGAGATAATTTCTGCAACCGGTAGCGGAAATTTTGAGTAGTTCGGAGAACTGGCAAATACCACCTCTGGCTGGCCCCAGAGTGGGGTGGGAATGAAGATTTTGCAGTATCCTTCCCCTGCCACTCCCACCAAGCCACTCTCACCAAGCCATACCACGCCCATCAAGCCACACCCATAGAACCGGTAGTTAAAAAAAATTGGATTACACCACTGGATCAGGTGTCCTATGGTCCATGAGGTCACTAAGAGTTGGACATGATTTAGCGACTGAACAGCAACAACAAACCCCTCCCACACACACATACAGTACACACATGGAACATTGAGGAGATGCACAGACGGGTCTATTCAGAAAAATAATTGAGAATAAATAATCCTGTAAATCGAAATGAATTCCAGGCTCAGGTGAAGCCAAGGTGTTTAACAGAATGCAGCTTCTTCTCATGTAACACTGGCCCTTCCCAGTACGGCACCCCCCCCCCCCCCGCTCTTTCCTGCGGCCGGAGCTGCCGGGCTAGCGAGCCTCCCCCAGCCCTGTGCAACCCCGGCCGGCTCCCTACCTGGCGGCCGCTATTTATAAACTGCCCTGCACGCGAACGGCTCTTGTGAAACTTTCCAAACTTGTGAAGAGCCCTTGCAAAGCCGTGCCCACCGAAAATTGTATTTGTCTTTCGCCCCCCATGAGCCGCGGCCGGCCGTCCCTGCAGGGGAGAGCCCGCCCCCCAGCCCTCCCTCGCCCCTTTCAAAAAATCGGGACTTTTTAAGAGGGCGGGGGGACGCGGGACAAACCCTTAAAAAGCGGGTCTGTCCCGCCAAAATCGGGACGTCTGGTCACCTTACCTAAGAGGTCAATAAGGGGCGTGGATAAGCACACAATCGTGCCTACCGTTCCTGTCCTAATGTACCCATATATTCATACCTCTTTTACTCTTATTCATGCTTGTAATATTACATATATATTCAATCATGTTTTACTGTTTAAACTTTGCTTATAATCATATATGCTTGACAAATAAAACAAATACAAATACAAATACAAAGGGAGTTAGAAGGACCTTGGAGGTCTTGTAGTCCAACCCTTGCTCAAGCAAGAGACCCTATACCCTTTCAGACAAGTGGTTGTTCAATTTCTTCTTAAAAACTTCCAGTGTTGAAGCATTCACAACTTCTGGAGTCAAGCTACTCCACTTGATTAATTGTTTTCCCTTTTCAGGAAATGTCTCCTTAGTTCTAGGCTGGTTCTTATCCTTGATTTGTTTCCATCCATTGCTTCTTGTTCCACCTTCAGGTGTTTGTGTGGTTACAAACCCAAATAAGGCATGGATTTGTTCATCGATGTTGAATTTCTGAAATTTGGAAGAGGACAGAGGATCACAAGGATTTAGTACAGCCAGATTTTTGTGAAAATACCTCTTACTGCAGCAGGGTTTTCTCAATCTTGGCAGTTTGAAGCATGTGTGGACTTTCCAACTCCCAGAATTCCCCAGTTAGCAAGTAGAAGTCCAAACATCTTAAAAGTTGTCAGGGTTCAGAAACAGCGGACTGAGGAAAAGTCTCCGATGCTGCCTGGGGAATTCTGGGAGTTGAAGATCACACAGCATCAACACTGAGGTAGACCTAGTTAGCTTTCTTCTTTGGCCCCTACATATTGATCCCTTCCTAAAGCATGACTTGAAAACACCCCCCCCACACACACACACACAACCTGATCTCTTTATGGCTTGTCCCAGACATTGGTAGCCCTCCCCTTTACCCCTTGCTGGCCTCTGTTCTACAGACTCTTTCGCCTCCAACAGCGTTGGCCATGATGTTTTCCCTCGAAAAAGGATGAGATCACTGACTGGAAAGAGGGAGAGAACGTGGGGTGGGGGTAAAGGGAGAGAGAGAGAGAGAGAGAGAGAGAGAGAGAGAGAGAGAGAGAGAGAGAGAGAGAGAGAGAGAGAGAGAGAGAGAGAGAGAGAGAGAGAGAGAGAGAGAGAGAGAGGACGATGAGCAGGGATGGAGGAGAGCCAGTCTGTTCTATCACTTCCATCTCCTCCCGGGTCATTCCGTTGCTTAAGACAACAGGACAGACTGCGTTCTTTATAAGACTGGAACACATGTTCATGGTCGGACAACCACTGGAGCCAATGACGAAGAGGAAAGATGGGGAATACGTTTCCTAGATACTGCTCTGAGCTGGTCAGCTCCATAATTCACTTTAAAATCTAGCCATAATTCAGCTTAAGATCAAACCAGCAGCAGTAGCAGCAGCATCTGATGACCATGGGATGTTCACCAACATTCCCTCAAGAAATTCCACAGCAGAATGAATGGGGACCTGCTCGCTTCCCGTGCAAAGTATGGGCGGGCATTTGGGGCTTAGGGGATGTGGGGAAGAGTCACAATCAAAGCTTGTAAAAAAAAGGAAGGTCTGTTTAGCAACAGGACGGGAAGAGAGGATGATTTTTTAGAAATCTTTTTTAAATC
This sequence comes from Diadophis punctatus similis, assembly GCA_023053685.1. NCBI lineage: Eukaryota > Metazoa > Chordata > Lepidosauria > Squamata > Dipsadidae > Diadophis > Diadophis punctatus. The sequence continues at coordinate 251,154,730 of JALIGW010000002.1, forward strand.
AAACCAGATTTGGATTGTCTTCAGTAGTGGGTTCTAAAATCCGTTGCTACTGGTTCACGTGCGCGCTAGCAGAAGCGTCCTGGGTGGGTGGGCGGAGCCCCCCACTGCTACCGGTTCATAGAACTGGGTCGAACCGGGAGCAACCCACCGCTGATTGGCTTCAACAACTATCTAAAGCCGTGTTTCTCAGACTCAGTCGCTTTAAGATGTGTGGACTTCAACTCCCAGAAATCCCCAGCCAGCCATGGAAAATTCTGGGAGCCCACCCATCTTAAAGCTGCCAAGGTTGAGAAACACTAATCTAAAACCAAATAAAATAATCCGTCCTTTATACACCTCACACTTGGGTCATCTCTTCGTCCGATGGGGGTGATCTTCACGAAGTTCTGCCTTTGCACCGGTTCCAATTGTGTTCCTCCTCCTTTGAGAGGCATAGGACAGCAATGGCGAACCTTTTTGGCACCAAGTGCCGAAAAGGGAGTGCGCGTGCGGGCGCACATCAGGGACGCGCCCCGGAAGAGAAGCTGCCTAGTGGACATGCACGCGATAAAAAAGAACTTCCCATTTCCGGCGCGCGTACGCGCAATGGCCAGCTTGTCTTTTGGTTACTGGCACGCATGAGCGCATGACGATCAGCTGGCTGGCACGCATGCGCACAACAGAAACCCGAAGACCAGCTCTTTTGGTTTCCGGCACTGCCGAACATGCAAAAAACAGCTGATCGTCACGCGCACATGCATGCCAGAAACCCGGAAGAGGAATGGGCGACACCGCGCATGCCAGCCGACATGGCTCCACATGCCACTTTGGGCACGCATGCCATAGGTTCGCCGTCACATGCATAGGAGATGCTCAGAAGTTTCCCAAGGAAAGGAAGAACGGTTGCAGGAACTGGGTATGTCTAGTTTAATGAAAAGAAGGACTAGGGGAGACATGATAGCAGTGTTCCAATATCTCAGGGGTTGCCACAAAGAAGAGGGAGTCAAACTATTGTCCAAAGCACCCGAGGGTAGAACAAGAAGCAATGGGTGGAAACTAAACAAGGAGATAAGCAATTTAGAACTAAGGAGAAATTTCCTGACAGTTAGAACAAATAATCAGTGGAACAACTTGCCTCCAGAAGTTGTGAATGCTCCAACACTGGAAGTTTTTAAAATGATGTTGGATAACCATTTGTCTGAAGTGGTGTAGGGTTTCCTGCCTAAGCAGGGGGGTTGGACTAGAAGACCTCCAAGGTCCCTTCCAACTCTGTTATTCTATTCTAAATTAAATCAGGATTCCCCATTTAGAAGCAAAGATGAAGCTTCTTGGGAACTTTGCCGTACTCAAACCTTGCCAGGGTTTTAAAATCTGAAAAGGGAAACATTCTCAGAGCAGAGAAACAGTGGGCGTTAAAAATCAAGTTGTACAGGTAGTCCTCGATTTATAACAGTTCACTTAGTGACCGTTCAAAGTTACAACGGCAAAGAAAAAAGTGACTTATGACCATTTTTCCACACTTATGACCGTTGCAGCATCCCCATGGTCGCGTGATTTACATTCGGATGCTTGATAACTAACTCACATTTATGACGGTCGCAGTGTCTTGGGGGTCATGTGATTCCCCCTTTGCGACCTTCTGACAGGCAAAGTCAACGGGGAAACCAGATTCACGTAAACAACCGGGTTACTAATTTTAACAACTGCAGAGATTCAGTTAGCAAACGTGGCAAGAAAAGTCGCATAAATGGGACCCGACTCACTTAACAGATTTCTCACTTAGCAACAGAAATGCTGGACTCAATTGTGGTTGTAAGTTGAGGGCTGTATACTAGAGGCTAAATGAAGTGGAAGTCTTCTGTCAATCTCGTGTTATTTTAGGGACATGTGGATTTGCCTTCATTCGTGAAAGCCTTCTGCCAGAATGTAGCTGAGCGATCAAAGCGAACCAATATTCTCACACTGAAATATGCGCCTTTCACTATTCACGCACTCACTGGCATCCGTGCTGCAGTTGGGTTATAATAACCGCTTGTCTGTTAACGGATACTGGACACGGATTGCAAACTTCTGAATCACACCTTGTGACTGAGGCTCTGTGCACTGTTTAATGGAAGGAGCCAGGGAGGTGTAGAAGCTGACCATTAACGGTTCATGGTGAGGTTTGTGCTGCAAAATTATATGCCCCGTCCAGTCCTTTATGTACCGCTGAAGAGGGAATTTTGAAAGATACGCTTTTTGAAACAAAATTCCTACCCTCCCAGTTAGCAAATACTCATACTTGGGAAATGATACCTTTTTCTTTTTCCAAAAAAAATAAAATAAAATAGCAAAGATTTCCCCTGTTCAATCGTATCCAACTCTAAAGCGCGTTGCTCCGTTTCTTAGCCGAGGGAGCCAGCGTTGTCCGAAGACAGTGTTGTTAACGTAGCTTTGCAAGAAAGTAGAATTAGCTCCTATCTGGTTGTGTTTCTTGTCGGATCTATCTCGCCAGACTTAGAAGGTAGCAGTGTTTCACTTCCCTTTTCCACTTTTGAAACACTGAAAGAGAGAGAAATGGGAGGGAGAGAGAGGGAGGGAGGGAGAGGGAGGGAGAGGGAGAGGGAAAGGGGGAGAGGGAGGGAGAGGGAGGGAGGGGGGGAGGGGAGAAGGAGGGGGAGGGGGGAGGGAGGGAGAGAGAGAGGGAGAGAGAGGGAGGGAGAGAGGGAGGGAGAGGGAGAGGGAAAGGGGGAGAGGGAGGGGGAGGGAGGGAGGGGGAGGGGGGAGATAGAAGGTAGCAGTGTTTCACTTCCCCTTTCCACTTTTACACTGAAAGAGAGAGAAATGGGGGGAGAGAGAGGGAGGGAGGGAGGGAGAGGGAGAGGGAGAGGGAAAGGGGGAGAGGGAGGGAGGGGGAGGGAGGGAGGGGAGAAGGAGGGGGAGGGGGGAGGGAGGGAGAGAGAGGGAGAGAGAGGGAGGGAGGGAGGGAGAGGGAGGGAGAGGGAGAGGGAAAGGGGGAGAGGGAGGGGGAGGGAGGGAGGGGGAGGGGAGAAGGAGGGGGAGGGAGGGAGAGAGAGAGGGAGGGAGGGAGGGAGAGGGGGGATGGAGAGAGAGAGGGAGAGGGAGGGAGGGAGGGAGAGTAGGAGATAGATTCCCAGTGTTGGTTTTGCTGTTCTGATACATCCAGAAGACTCTGTGTCTCTCCAGAGATTTTGGCAACCTATCTCTTTGACCCTCCAAGCATTTACACAAACCTGAAGTTTTGTGATTTTCTTTTCTATCTCCTGAATTCCTGCCAATCACACCCTTTTAAGGAGGGATCCTTCCTACAAGGAAAGCATTGAATCTCCCCTCCCGTTCCATAATCTTTTCTCTAAACACCCTTCCTTTCCTTTCTATTGCAAAGCTTGGTCTGCCGTTTAAAGCCCAACCAACTACATAAATTGAATCAATGCACCATTACAATTGTACCAATGTAATACAATTCCCATGTAATGTAATACAATTCCCATAATCAAGAGTTGTGAAGGTCAAGGCTGATGTGCGTTGGAGTCCAACCAGGGGCAGGTTCCTAATTTTTTTACTACCACTCTGTGGGCGTGGCTTATTTTATGGGTGTGGCTTGCCAGCCATGTGACCGGGTGAACATTCCCCCTTCCCTCAGCAGCTAGAGAAGCCTCGAACGTGCGAAAATGCCTGGGATCATCACCGCACGTTCGTGGCTTCTTGGACTGCTGAAGGGAGGGGAATTGAGATAGCTCCTGCCGCCCGTTCTTTCAGTGTCTCACGCGCTCCCTCAGCCATCCTTTCCTGCTTGGACTCACTGTGGGGTAGGAAGGCAGCGCTTGCGCAGTGCCGGAAGCTCGGCTTCTGGGCATGCGCAGAATAATTTTTTAAAAAAAAGTTTAAAAAAATTTTTTTTAATGGTGGCACCCAGGCACCGGCAACTGACCGCACCGGTACTATGACATCACCAGCAGGCCGCTACCGGTGCTATAGAGTGGACCGCACCTGTAGGAACCCACCACTGAGTCCAACACGTTGGGAGGGCACCAGGTTTGGGGGAGGCTGTCTGTGATTTCAATCAGAATAGTTCTGGAAGGAGCCTTGGAGGTCCTCTAGTCCAACCCACTGCTCAAGCAGGAGACTCTACAATTTGAAACAAGTGGCTGTCCAGTCTCTTCTTAAAAACCTCCAGTGATGAAGCCCCTACAATGTCTGAAGGCAAGCCATTCCACTAGTTAATTATTGTAACTGTCAGGAAATTGCTCTCTGGTTCTCGGTTGTTTCTCTCCTTGATTAGTTTCCATCCATTGTTTCTTATCTTGCCTTCTGGTGCTTTGAAGAATAGGTTGACCTTCCCCCCCACCCTTCTTTGTGGCAGCCCTCAAATACTGGAAATTGAAATAATTTTAATTGCTTTTCCCTTTAAAAGTCCCCGCTTTTGCAGATGTAATCATGGTAGAGATTTAAAACAAGGCTCGGGAAAAAATTTAACTTTGGCTATATTTCAAATTAAACCGCTGGGGGAAACACAGTGTTATTTTAGGAATATTTGTTGTGGTTACTTTTCAGACATCAGAATAACTATAGCAATGTAAATAATATGAGCCAAACAGTCAATTCCTCCCCACCCAGCCCAACGGGGGCCTTCAGCAGGCTTTTAAAAAAAATGCCCATTTAATTCATTTATAATGCTGTCTTTTCAGATCAAGATGAGATAGGACAGAAGCATCATTTTTTTTTAAATTCATGGCTTGGCATCGAACATGGGTCGAACAAGAGGTAGAAGTCTATTTTCTTCATAGCGGATGCAACATTTCATCTCTGCGTGTCAAATCTCCTTCAGGCACTTTTTTTATCCAAGCGGAGTTGGGGAGGAATTTGGGGGGAACGCTGGCAAGATGCAGCTTTGGCGTCTCTCCTCGGGGCCTTCGGCAGCTGCTGGGATTGACATGCCCAGGCAGGCACATTGGCCAAAGGAATTGCTGCCTTCTTCTCCAAATTCCTTGCTGGTAGTGACCCCGTTAGTGCCGGCAAATCACCTTGCAGTTTGGCTGGGTTTCCACTACGGCAATAGATCAGATTAAGAAACCGATCGCATGGAATTCGGGACTGCTGTTATTGTAACAGCTACAATAGGATAGAATGTCACTGATTAGGAGTGG
>JALIGW010000002.1:251169738-251222238 GCA_023053685.1 Diadophis punctatus similis
GAGGGAGAGGGAGAGAGGAAGAGGAGAGGAGAGGGAGAGAGGAGAGGAGAGGAGAGGAGAGGAAGAGAGGAGAGGAGAGGAGAGGAGAGGAAGAGAGGAGAGGAGAGGAAGAGAGGAGAGGAGAGGAGAGGAGAGGAAGAGAGGAGAGGAGAGGAGAGGAGAGGAGAGGAGAGGGGAGGGGAGAGGAGAGGGGGAGAGGAGAGGAGAGGAAGAGAGGAGAGGAGAGGAGAGGAAAGGAGAGGAGAGGAGAGGAGAGGAGAGGAGAGGAGAGGAGAGGAGAGGAGAGGAGAGAAGAGAGGAGAGGAGAGGAGGAGGAGAGGGAGAGGGAGAGAGGAAGAGGAGAGGAGAGGGAGAGAGGAGAGGAGAGGAGAGGAGAGGAGGAGAGGAGAGGAAGAGAGGAGAGGAGAGGAAGAGAGGAGAGGAGAGGAGAGGAGAGGAAGAGAGGAGAGGAAGAGGGAGTGGAGAGGAGAGGAGAGGAGAGGAGAGGAGAGGAGAGGAGAGGAGTGGAAGAGAGGAGAGGGAGAGGAGAGGGAGGAGGAGAGGAGAGGGAGAGGGAGAGAGGAAGAGGAGAGGAGAGGGAGAGAGGAGAGGAGAGGAGAGGAGAGGAGAGAGGAGGAGGAGAGGAGAGGAAGGAAGAGAGGAGAGGAGAGGGAGAGGAGAGGAGAGGAGAGTAGAGAGGAGAGGAGAGGAGAGGGAGGAGAGGAGAGGGGGGGAGAGGAGAGGGGAGAGGAGAGGAGAGGAAGAGATGGAGAGGAGAGGAGAGGAGAGGAGGGAGGAAGAGAGGAGAGGAAGAGAGGGAGGAGGAGAGGAGGAAGAGAGGAGAGGAGAGGGGAGAGGAGAAGAGAGGAGAGGAGAGGAAGAGGAGAGGAGAGGAGAGAGAGAGGAGAGGAGAGGGGAGGAGGAGAGGAGAGGGAGAGGGAGAGAGGAGAGGGGGAGAGGGAGAGAGGTGGAGTGGAGAGGAGAGGATGAGTGAGAGAGAGGAGTGGAGAGGAGAGAGGAGAGGGAGGAGAGAGGAGAGGAGAGGAGGGGAGAGGTGAGGATGAGGAGGGAGAGGGAGGAGAGGGGAGGGGAGAGGTGTGGGGTGAGGAGAGGAGAGGAGGAGGAGAGGAGAGGAGAGGAGAGGAGAGGAGAGGAGAGGAGAGGTGAGGATATACAATGGAATAGACTAGACTAGACTAGACTAGACTAGAATAGACTAGAATAGAATAGAATAGAATAGAATAGAATAGAATAGAATAGCCCAAGTTGGAAGGGACCTTGAAGGTCTTCTAGACCAACCTCCTGCTCAGGCAGGAAACGCTGTACCATTTCAGAGAAATGGTGGTCCAATCTCTTCTTAAAACTTCCAGTGTTGGAGAATTCACAACTTCTGATTAAGTGTCCTCACAGTTAGCAAATTTCTCCTTCATTCCAGGTTGCTTCTCTCCTTCATTAGTTTCCATCCATTGTTTCTTGTCCTGCCTTCAGGTGCTTTGGTAAATAAGGTGACCCCCCCTCTTCTTTGTGGCAGCCCCTTAAATACTGGAACACTCCTATCATGTCCCCCACTAATCCTTCTTTTCTCTAGACTGGCCATTACCTGATTCTTGCAACCGTTCTTCATAGGTTCTAGCCTCCAGGCCTTTAATCACCTTAGTTGCTCTCCTTTGCATTTCCCCCAAAGTCTCAACATCTTTTTGGTAATGTGGTGACCGAAACTGGATGAATACATGATAACAATATAACAATAAGTATTATCTGCCATTTTTGTAAATGGAAACAATGCCAAAGAAACAGTGGTGGATAACATTTATTGCTTTGAGTTATCCCACATGGAATTGTCTTTGGTGAGCTGTCGTGTGGCAAGTAAGTTGTGGCGAAGTTCTGTCCTGCGGTAAGTTTGCTGCGGCAAGATGGCTGCGACGAGATGGTTTCTGCAAATTGTCCTATGCCTCTTCCTTGACCCATATTTGCTATCAGTCCTACAAGGATGACCCTACCAAGAAACCCATGCCAGGTAGGCCAGGATTACTTTTACTGTAACAGCTATTGTAACAGAACCTTGCAGGTCTTAATGTGTTTCCCCTCCTCCTCCACTTTATCTTCATCTGAACGAGGGAGGGGCTTGTCTGAAAGATTTTCTCAAGTTACTTTCTTGACCGGGGTGTCAAACTCAAGGCCCGCGGGCCTCTGGCCCATGGGGGCCGTCCTGGAAACAGCGAAGGACCGGCCTCTTGCAACCCTCTGCCAGTGAAAACGGAGCTCGGGAGGGCCTCAGGCGGCCCTCCCAAGCTCCGTTTTCGCTGGCAGAGGTTTGCAGGAGGCCGTTGCAGCTGAAAACGGAGCTTGGGAACCTGTTATCCTGTTATCACTGGCAGAGCACTCAGGCCACTATCCCCGACACTATCCCCGACACTCAGGCCACATCCCCGACACGAGTGACGTTGAGTTGGCAACACCCACCCTGGCCATGCCCACCCTGGCCCATTGAGGTCAAACACAAACCTGATGCAGCCCTCAGTGAAGTCAATTTTGACACCCCAGTTCTTGACTCAAGACTCAAGACTCTTCTCTGACCATTGGCTGTGCAGTGGTTCTCTCTCCTCTCCTTCAAGACCATTCGCTCTTCCCTCTATATTGGCTGACCCCAGAAATAATAATTAGAAGAAAGACCTTAGTGTTGTGGCCTGCCAGTGGCCAGCGGAGCTGGCAGCAGATTCGAACTGTGAGGAGGTTGGGGAGGAACATGGGCCAGTCCTGGAGTCTGGGGAAGGCTCGGACGAGTGCTCTGCGTCGGAGGCAGAGATGGGGCCAGGGACAGTTATCAGTTGCCTTTGGAGTCAGACATCAGTGAGGCAGACGAACAGCTGGAGCCTGTTCACAGTGTGCGCATGCACAGAGTTGCCAGACAAAGGGAACAGCTAAGGAACAAGGGTCGACTTGGGTGTAAGGCCACAGGTGGACGATGAATGGCCCCTTCCATAGGGAATAAAAGAGGAACGAACGGGGAGGGGAGTTTGCAGGAGACCATTAGTTTGCTTAATTGGTTCATGACTCTCAGAGATTCCTTGCCAAGTTTTGAAGATATCGGCCTGGCAGCTCTCCAAGTCAGATAAGGTCTGTGACTGTAAATTTACCCTTGAAAGACTTTGCTGGATGTGAATGAGAAGAATTCATAGTAACTTAATAAAAAGGGATTTTGTCGGGACAAGGAGTCTGCTTCGTGGTTTGGGGAAGCCTAGATCAGAACAATTAGTGGGTCCCCCTGCCCATCTAGCCCCCTCCCCATAGCCTGTCCCATTGCTTCAATGAATTACTGAAGAGAATTTGATGTTCTTGAACACCAGCCCAGATAACACTACAGGTAGTTCTCGACTTACAACAGTTCCTTTAGTGACCATTCAAAGTTACAACGGCACTGAAAAAGGGACTTACGACCATTTTTCACACTTATGACCATTGCGACATCCCCATGGTCACATGACCCAAATTCAGATGCTTAGCCACTGGCTCATATTTATGACGGTTGGAGTGTCCCGGGATCACCTTTTGTGACCTTCTGACAAGCAAAGTCAATGGGGAAGCCGGATTCACTTCACAGCGGTGTTACTAACTTAACAACCGCAAGGATTCAGTTAACAACTGTGGCAAGCAGGGTCGCAAAATGGGACAAAACTCACTTAACAAATGTCTCATTTAGCAATAGAAATTTCGAGTCCAATTGTGGTCGTAAGTCGAACAATTACCGCCAACCTGACTTCCATTGAGGACCTGTATACTGCACGAGTCAAAAAGAGGGCCGTGAAAATATTTACAGACCCCTCGCATCCTGGACATAAATTGTTTCAACTCCTACCCTCAAAACGATACTATAGAGTACTGTACACCAAGACAATTAGACACAAGAACAGTTTTTTCCCGAACGCCATCACTCTGCTAAACAAATAATTCCCTCACCACTGTCAAACTATTCACTAAGGCTGCATTACTATTACTATTACTATTAGTCTTCTCATTGTTCCTATCACCCATCTCCTCCCACTTATAACTTGTTGCTTGTATCCTTACGATTTATATCAATATTGATTGTTTCCTGATTGTTTATTTATACCCTATGACAGTGATGGCGAATCTTTTCTCCCTCGGGTGCCGAAAGTGCGCGCGCGCGCGCTATCACGCACATGCAAGTGCCCACACCCATAATTCAATGCCTGGGGAGGGCAAAAACGGCCTCCCCCGCCCCTGAAGAGGTCCTCTGGAGGCCGGAAACGGCCTGTTTCCCAACTTCCGGAGGGCCCAGTAGGCCTGTTTTCCCCCTCCCCAAGCTCCAGAGGCTTCCCTGGAGCTGAGGCCCTCCAGAATCCTAAAATGTCCTCCCAAAGCCTCCGTGTGAGCCAAAAAACAGTTGGCTGCCATGCACATGCACGCTGGAGCTGATCTAGGGTAACAGCTCGCGTGCCGGCAGATCTGGCTCCGCGTGCCACCTGTGGCACGCGTGCCATAGGTTCGCCATCACTGCCCTATGACAAGCATTAAGTGTTGTACCTCATGATTCTTGACAAATGTATCTTTTCTTTTATGTACACTGAGCGCATATGCACCAAAGACAAATTCCTTGTGTGTCCAATCACACTTGGCCAATAAAGAATTCTATTCTATTCTATTCTACCTGTATTGGCAATTATTTTTGAAAGCTAAAGACATTTCCCTAAAGGCAGTTTCTCGGTAAATGTCGTGAGTGCCTTCCTTCTTCCCCTCACCTAGACGGAATATTTTGCAAGTTCCTGGCGCCGTGCCATTTGGAAAATAAATTGCACATCTGGCATTGGCAGAAGCCCAAGTTTGCAATTTCCTATGGGCCCATTCTGGCCGGCGTGGGCTCGGCCGGGTCTCCAGTTTGGCTCTCTATAGGGTGAGGAGAAGAAAGGCCTGAGTGAGGATGGAGAAAGGGCTCCTCTGTCCCCAGTGGCAGCCTTTCCAAAAATTGCCCTTGAAAGAATGTGGCGTTTGCTTTGGCCAGAGAAAGGGGTCAACCCAAACATTTGGGGGCCTGTGAACCAGCGGTCTCCTGACTCGGTCATCTTATAAACCGGAGAAAAGGAAGGTACTATTAGTGGGCCAGTGATAATTATTAGCAGGGAGTGGGGGTGAAGTGATGCGAAGCCCAAATAAACAAATTTGGAAAAGCAATCTCGGGGGGGGGGGGGAATCTTGAATAATAACCTCCTTTCATGCTGCATTTTTCTCCCTCCTGAATGTTCTTAGCTCTTCATTACCGACTTCAAGGGAACTCAAGCGTCCAACTTTCCAATTTCTCCCCTCCAAACCCTGAGGGGTTTCCAACAGGGGCGGGTTCCTAATTTTTTTACTACCACTCTGTGGGCGTGGCTTATTTTGTGGGTGTGGCTTGCCAGCAATGTGACCGGGTGGGTGTGGCTTGCCGGCCATGTGACTGGGTGGGCGTGGCTTCTTGGACTGCTGAAGGGAGGGGAACTGAGATAGGTCCTGCCGCCCATTCCCCCTCCCCTCAACAGCTCGAGAAGCCTCAAACGTGTGAAAATGCCTAGGATCATCACTGCGCGTTCATGGCTTCTCGGACTGCTGAAGGGAGGGGAATGGAGATAGCTCCTGCCGCCTGTTCTTTCAGCGTCTCACACGCTCCCTCAGCCATCCTCCCCTGCTTGGACTCACTGTGGGGTAGGAAGGCAGCACATGCGCAGTGCCGGAAGCTCGGCTTCTGGGCATGCACAGAAGAAATTTTTTTAAAAAAATAAATTTTTTTTTAAAAAAATGGCGTCGCCCAGGCACCGGCAACCAACCGCACCGGTACTGTGATGTCACCAGCGGGCTGCTACCGGTGCTATAGAGTGGACCGCACCGGTAGGAATCCACCACTGGTTTCCAAATACATCGTATGAAGCCTCCGACCATACGCTAATCTAACTTTGGGTAGGTTCTCCAGACTTCTCGCGCTCGGCCGATGCATTGACGTTCTCCCCTTTTCATCAGGGACGCGGATCCAACTGGAATCTTGTCAACTGGACCCGGAACGCTTTCTCCTGTTCCAGAGCCCAGGAATATACAACAGGAGCTGAGGTCATGGATAAAAATACGTCTACGGGCCTCCAGGGAAAAGGCAAGCAAGAAAACAAGAGTGTGAGAAAGGGAAAGTTCACTTGCAGGCTGAAAAAGGAAGGGAGGCGTAAGAATTGAGGAGGGGAGCAGTGGGGATCTTGACAAGGCAGCATGGAACCCGGAAAATGGCCTGAAAAACGGCCTGAAAAGAGCCCAGAAAACGGCCCCCAAAATGGCTAGAAAACAGCCCAAAAATGGCCTGAAAATGGCCCGAAAAACGGCCTGAAAACGGCTTAAAAATGCCCAAAAAACAGGCATGCGTGCGCCGGCCAGTTGTTCTTCGGGTTTCCGGTGCTCCAGCCAGTGGTGGGTTCCTACCGGTGTGGTCCACTCTATAGCACCGGTAGCGGCCCGATGGTGACGTCACAGTACTGGTGCGGTCGGTTGCCTGTGCCTGGGCGCCGCCATTTTTTTTAAAAAAAATTAGATTTTTAAATTTTTTTTCTTCTGCGCATGCCCAGAAGCCGAGCTTCCAGCACTGCGCATGCGCTGCCTTCCTACCCCACAGTGAGTCCAAGCAGGGGAGGATGGCTGAGGGAGCGCGTGAGACGCTGAAAGAACGGGCGGCAGGAGCTATCTCCATTCCCCTCCCTTCAGCAGTCCGAGAAGCCACGAACGCACGGTGATGATCCTAAGCATTTTCGCACGTTTGAGGCTTCTCGAGCTGCTGAGGGGAGAGGGAATGGGCGGCAGGACCTATCTCAGTTCCCCTCCCTTCAGCAGTCTGAGAAGCCACGCCCACCCGGTCACATGGCTGGTAAGCCACACCCACAAAATAAGCCATGCCCACAGAGTGGTAGTAAAAAAAATTAGGAACCCACCCCTGGCTCCAGCGCATGCGCATGCCTGCACGTTCCAGTTTGGGCACTCGGTGCTAAAAAGGTTCACAATCACTGACCTAAACTATACTGGTGGATTTGCTTTTTCTTGCCTAAATCTTGCCTTACTGAGAGGGGAGAGAGGGGAGGAACACTTTCAGCTTTGTAAGATTCTGTTGTTATAGCTTTACGATAAAAGTACAGGTAGTCCTCGGATTGAAACAGTTCACTTAATGACTGCTCAAAGTTACAATGGCACTGAAAAAAGGGGACTTATGGCCATTTTTCACACTTATAACAGTTGTAGCTTATCCATTGTCATATGATCATGTTCTTTGCTGTTGGGCTAGGCCAGGGGTAGGCAAAGTTGGCTCTTCTATGACTCGTGGACTTCAACTCCCAGACTTTCTGAGCCAATCATGCTAGCTCAGGAATTCTGGGAGTTGAAGTCCACGAGTCATAGAAGAGCCAACTTTGCCTATCTCTGGGCTAGGCCAATTAAAGCATAAAAATGGAGAGAGGTTGCCACAAAGAGGAGGGGGGTCAAACTATTTTCCAAAGCACTGGAAGGCAGGACAAGAAACAATGGATGGAAACTCATCAAGGAGAGAAGCAACCTGGAATTAAGGAGAAACTTCCTATCTTGGGTTTAGAAGTTCCAAAATTATAGTGTATATGCATAATCCTGACAGTGAGGACAACTAACCAGTGGAACAGCTTGCCTTCAGAAGTTGTGGGTGCTTCATTATTGCAGGTTTTTAAGAAGAGACTGAATAGCCACATGTATGAAATTGTAGAGCAGGGGTTCCCAACCTGGGGTGCTCGCACCCTCTGGGGTGAGATTTAATTTAATTTAATTTAATTTAAAGTTCTTATAGGCCGCCCAATCCCGTAGGACTCAGGGCAGCGTACAACAAGAATAAGAACAATATACATAATACATACTAATTTTAAAAAGACATTATATAATTTTAAAAACCATTCATTCATGGGGGAATCCGATCTTCTTCACCCCGCCTGCCGGAAGAGCCATGTTTTTACAGCTTTGCAGAAGGCCAGTAGAGTGGGGATAGTTCGGGTCTCTGGTGGGAGTTGGTTCCAGAGAGATGGGGGGCTCCCACAGAGAAGGCTCTCCCCCGTGGACCCGCCAACCGGCATTGTTTGGCTGATGGGACCTGGAGGAGGCCAATTCTGTGGGACCTAACTGGTCGTAGGGAGGTGTGTGGTAGGATGCGGTTCCGGAGGTAACCTGGTCCTGAGATCAGTGGTGATATCCAAAAATTTTACTACCGGTTCTGTGGGCATGGCTTGGTGGGCGTGGTGTGGCTTGATGGGCGTGGTGTGGCTTGGTGGGCGTGGTGTGGCTTGGTAAGCATTGCAGGGGAAGGATACTGCAAAATCTCCATTCCCACCCCACTCTGGGGCCAGCCAGATGTGGTATTTGCCACTTCTCTGTACTACTCAAAATTTCTGCTATCGGTTCTCCAGAACCTGCTAGATTTCACCCTTGGGTGAGATGATATTCTAGGGCAGTGATGGCGAACCTTTTTTCCCTCGGGTGCCAAAAGTGCATGCGCGCGTGCTATCGCACATGCGCAAGTGCCCACACCCATAATTCACGGCCTAGGGAGGGCAAAAACGGCCTCCCCCACCCCCCAGAGGCCCTCTGGAGGCCGGAAGTGGCCAGTTTCCCAACTTCTGGTGGGCGAGGTAGGCCCATTTTTCGCCCTCCCCGGGCTCCAGAGGCTTCCCTGGAGCCTGGGGATGGCAAAAACGCCCTCCCCGTCCCCCCAGAGCCTCTGTGCAAGCCAAAAATCAGCTGGCTGGCGCACATGCGCGCTGGAGCTGAGCTAGGCAACTGCTTGCGTGCCGGTAGATATGGCTCCGCGTGCCACCTGTGGCACGCGTGCCATAGGTTCGCCATCACTGTTCTAGGGGGTGCGAAAACATGGGTTTAGAAGTTTCAAAATTATAGTGTATATGCATAATTATATGCAAATTATATGCATATAATTATTTATTTTTGTAAGGGGTGAGAGAATATATCAGAGGTGTTCTAGGGGTGCAGGGTATAGAAAAGGTTGGGAATCCCTGTGGTGGAGGGTCTCCTGCTTGAGCAGGGGGCTGGACTAGAAGACCTCAAAGCAGAGGTGGGTTGCTCCCGGTTCAGACCGATTCTTTAGAACCTGTAGCGGGAATTTTCCTCCCGTTCGCCGAACCGGGAGCGATCGCCGGTTGGCCACGTCCATGAACCGGCTCTCTCGGCGGCGGCACCTAGATGATATTCTAGGTGGTGCCATTTTGTTTTTGGTTTCTGCGCACTCGCAGAAGCTGTTTTTTGCTTCTGCGCATGCACAGAAGCTGGGTTTTCGGCATGCGGCGCGGGAGGAAGCAAACCGGCAGCGAGGTAAGTTAGAACCCACCCCTGCCTCAAAGGTCCCCTCCAGCTCTTTTCTGATTCTGATTCTGAAGCTGAAGAAAATAAAGCCAAAGATAAGACAAAGAAGAAGAAACCTATATATGCCCATTTAATTCACTCAACTTTTCCTACCTATCCGTCCTTCGAAGTTCAACTGCATTCCATTTGTTGCTTCATAACTCGCCTTTTGCTTATTACGCTTAGCACCCCTCTCTCTTTTTCTGCTTCATCTAACATTAAGATGTTCTCAAGCTTATTTCCATTCCTGCTGAGCCTTTCAGTCTTCCATCATGTATTTATTTTGCAATGTGATCCTCATTCTTTCTTTCTTTATAACCAAACAGCCTCAACACCCTTCATTTAATACCGGTCACTCGGTTTTGGATTCAGTCCAGATTATCTATTTTAGCGACCACACAAACAGATTTTATCTCTGTCTCTACCTATGTGGTCTGTCTAAAAGCTGGCTAGGAGATTCTGGGAGTTGGGAGTCCACGCGTCTTTTTTTTTTAAATTCAAAAAGTTTTATTAGTACAAAGTACAAACATTTTTCTCTTTTCTCCCCCCCTTCCCCCCAAACCCCACCCCTCCACCCCCCTTACCCTCCCCCCCATACCCCCCTCTCACCCCCCCCCCGACTTCCCAGAAAAAGCACAGGGTATAATATTCAATAAAGATAAGATTAAAATATACTAACAAATTATTAATTTCAAAATTTCTCTAGATCTTTAACTCCTTGTTACTCAAAACCTTTTAAGCATAGTCTAAAAATCAGGCATATTATTAATCAACTAACATTTCAATATATCAGACTGTTAATTTATTCCACTATGTATCTTTCATTTATATAGTCTTTAAGATATAGTAATAAAAAGAAGAGAAAGAAGAAATCTTTCTTTCACCATTTCAACCAGTATCTGGTTGTAATCCCAAATGTCATTTCCTCAATGATAAATAGATCTTCCTTCTTCCGACACTATACCTCCTTGATAAACATAAAATTAAAATATACTAACAAGTTATTAATTCCAATATTTCTCTAATTCATAAACCCCTTATTACTCAAAACCTTTTAAGCATAATCTAAAAATCAAACACATTGTTAATAACTTAACATTCCAATATATCAAATTGTTAATTTCACAATTATTCTAAATCTTTAATTCCATATAACTCAAAACCTTTTAAAAGTAGTCAAAAAGAAAAATTTTTAAACCAGTCCTCTATGTGTCTTTCATTTATATAATCTTTAAAATATAGTAATGAAAAGAAGAGAATAAAAAGACAGAGTCCACGCGTCTTAAAGCCGCGAAGGTTGAGAAACCTTGCTCTACGCACTTCTTTGATTTATTGCAATTCTTTGATTTATTGAATTTATATCCTGCTACAATCTGAATAGATCCCCAGGAGTTTGGTATCAAGCAGCTTTTTCATTTACTCTCTTGCTTCTTGTCCCAAAGGTGGGGTTTTTTTTCAAGAGGCAACTGGAGCTCCTGGTTTTTCCTTGAAGACGTTTCGTTTCTCATCCAAGAAACTGTCAGGCCGTTTTAGTTGGGGTCTTTGGCCTGCCACACTTTATACTATTTTAATATGTATTCTCTACTGTGGGAAATTGGGAGGGGGAATTGCATGAGGTTTGTCTGTATGTAGCCATAACAAATTATTTCTAGATAGTCAAGGTCATCCTTTGTCTCTGCCCTCCTGCACCTACACGGAAGGAGATGGGTGGATTCTGCCAGCCTGGCAGTTGAAGATTGGTCAACGTGATGGACTTGGGGGTGTGGCGACAAGGGCTTGAACTTTCAACTAGGTGGTGAAACCCCTGGGACTTCAGATTCGGGTTTCATCCAGATGTGCCAACATGGCTCTGTTAATAAATTGGAACTTTGAGGAATACTTTGCCTCGGACTCTGATTTAGTTTTGGATGCTATTTGGAACCTTGACATTAGCTTCTTCAGCTCTGACTGAATGGTGGGGAATGGGAGGATTTATACTCCTTGCAGACAGCTGGTCATTTGCATTCTTTTAGGGAGTTGTTGAGGCCACTTGGAGGTTTTTCTGTGCATTTGCAGTACTTAGGTGAACCCAAGGACACAGATAAACCTCCAAGTGGCCTCAACATTAAATTTTTGTTGCTAAATGACACCTTTGTTAAATACTTTTGCCCCATTTTACTACCTTTCTTGAAGTTGTTAAGTGAATCACTGCAGTTAAGTTAGTAGCACAGTTGTGAAGTGAATCTGGCTTCCCCATTGACTTTGCTTGTCCAAAGGTGGCCAAAGGGCATTTATTTATTTATCTATTTATTTATTTATTTGCCCCGTGGCACTGCGACCGTCATGATTTATTTATTTATTATTTATTATTTATTATTTATTATTTATTATTATTTATTATTTATTATTTATTATTTATTATTTATTATTTATTATTTATTATTTATTATTTATTATTATTTATTATTTATTATTTATTATTTATTATTTATTTATTTATTTATTTATTTATTTATTTATTTATTTATTTATTTATTTATTTATTTATTTATTTATTTATTTATTTATTTATTTATTTATTTGCCCCGGGGCGCTGCGACTGTCATGAATATGAGTCATTTTGATCATGTGACCGTGAGCGTCTGTATTTTGATCATGTGACCGTGGGGGATGCCGTAACAGTCATTAAGTGTGAAAAAACGGTCCTGAGTAACTTTTTTTTCAGTGCCGTTAGAACTGCGAACGCTGTCAAGATGAACTGTGGTAAGTCGAGGACCACATGTAGATATGATTAAATATATTTCATCCGGAAGAAGTAAGGATGCAAGAGGACCTCAACAAAGACTTTGGGCTGAGGGGAAATGTCAGCAGCCAAGGCCCACCAGTTTCCAAGTCTGTTTCCATGGCAACAGCAAGGCCACCGGGTGACAGGGAAGCAAGCTGTTTTCTGTTTGTCCAGACGGTTGTTGCTGAGGGACCTTTTCCTTGCTCGTCATCAGCTTCTTGGAAGGCCAACCCTGTCCCTCAGAGAGGCTCCGTCTTGACAAAACCCAAAGGGAAAGCTTATCTTTTATTGGTCTCAACCAGCTGTCTGATAACTGTCTGAGGCTTCTGCGTTCCCCTTTCGGGGGATACCCCCACAGTGGGGGAAACGGGCTTTTAAGCCAGCATTCCTGGCTTGGGCCTTTGGGAGCAGTCGTAGCGTGAGTCTTTCCAAGAAGAGTCAGGAATTGGTGGAGCCAGATTAAAGTTGACTGTTACTCAACCCAGAGGGCTGTGCATGCCTGGCGGACACCCAAGGAAGGGAGGGAGAGGAAACAAACGTAGCTGACGCACATTCATTGGGACAGCTTTCCTAAGGCAGGAGAGGCTCCCTCTGTGGGTCACACTCACAACCGATCTGACAAAGCTGCCAGCTGTTGCCCGAATGGTGTTTTTTTTTTAATGTCCAGGGAGTTTCTTGGGGTGGGTTGCTTTGTCTTTGAAGGAAGCTTGTGAACATACAATTTGAAGGAGTTTGTGGACATCGAATACAGCTCGTCTGCCTGGAATCCACCCTGTATATTGGACATTAATACAATTGAGCGGGTCCAGAGGTATTTCACGAGAAGAGTACTCCACTCCTCTGCCCACAACTTATGCCACCAGGCTTGAAATTTTGGGCTTGGACAACCTTGCACGATGCCGCCTACGGTCTGACCTAAGTATCGTACACAAAATTGTCTGCTACAATGTCCTATCTGACTACTTCAGCTTCCACCGCAATAATACATGGGCAAACAATAGATACA
Organism: Diadophis punctatus similis; assembly: GCA_023053685.1. Taxonomy (NCBI): domain Eukaryota; kingdom Metazoa; phylum Chordata; class Lepidosauria; order Squamata; family Dipsadidae; genus Diadophis; species Diadophis punctatus. The sequence continues at coordinate 251,182,878 of JALIGW010000002.1, forward strand.
AACTCAAGGTAAACCGCTCCAACCTCGATTGCAGAAAACACGACTTCAGCAATAGAGTGGTCAATGCCTGGAATGCTCTACCTGACCCCGTTGTTACTACCGTGGACCTCACCCCGTTCCTAAGAGGTCTGTAAGGGGGCGTGCATAAGCGCACCTACGTGCCTAACCATCCCTGTCCTACTGTCCCCATTTATTTGTACTCATTTCATGTGCTCATGTCCATGTTTATACTTATACTTGTTATCTTGTACATGTTTGACAAACTAAATAAATTAAATTAAATTAAATTAAATTAAACCACACTCAATAGCAGTGACTGCGAGAGGGATTTTGGAGTCTTAGTGGATAACCAACTAAACATGAGCCAGCAGTGTGCAGCAGCAGCCAAAAAAGCCAATGCAATCCTAAGTTGCATTAATAGAGGGATACAATCTAGGACTAGGGAGGTACTAATACCACTCTATAAAGCCTTAGTTAGACCACACCTAGTGTCACGATGTGAATATTGCCAGTTGAGCACCTCTGCCATATTTCTAGGTTTACTGTATTTTTCTAATCAGCAGACATGTGACATGTATTACTGCGCATGTGTGCATTCCAGAAGTCTCCTCCTTCCTTCTTCTCCTGTGAGCCTCGCCCGAGGCAGATGTGATTTCTTAGCTGAGACAATGTAGCTTAATAAGGTTTATATTTTTTGTTACTTTTGTACTGAAATAAATATTTTGTTAATTAGAATTGAATCTCGGTTTTATTTTCTAAGTAAGGATGACTTCAAGGAAGCAAGATCCTATATCGCCTCAATAGGAATAATTCTTATTTCGTCACCTAGAGTACTGCATCCAGTTTTGGTCACCACACTACAAAAAAGACATTGAGACTCTAGAGAAAGTGCAGAGAATCAACCAGAATGATTAGGGGACTGGAGACTAAAACATATGAAGAACGGTTACAGGAACTGGACATGGCTAGTCTAGCGAAGAGAAGAGAAGGACCAGGGGAGACATAATAGCAGTGTTCCAATACTTGAGGGGCTGCCACAGAGAGGAGGAGGGTCAGGCTGTTTTCCAAGGCACCAGAAGGCCAGACAAGGAATAATGGATGGAAACTGACCAAGGAGAGATTCAACCTGGAAATAAGGAGAAACTTTCTGACGGTGAGAGCGATCAACCAGTGGAACAGCTTGCCAGCGGAGGTTGTGAGAGCTCCAACACTTGAGACTTTCAAAAGGAGACTGGACTGCCATTTGTCTGGAATGCTGTAGGGACTCCTGCTTGAGCGGGGGGTTGGACTAGATGACCTACAAGGTCCCTTCCAACTCTAGTAATCTGAAAATAAATAAATAAACTACCTTATGTGAAATAGGAGAGCTTCTTCCAGGCAACGTTTTCAGAGTTACTCAGAGGCTACTACCACAATGGCAGATTTTCTGCGAGATGTTTAACTCGGTCACTGCATTAACCCATTTTCTTGGTGCACCCAATGCAGATAAGTCCTCGACTTGCAACAGTTCATTCAGCGACCGTTCAAAGTTACAAGAGCACTGAAAAAAAGTGACTTACGATTGTTTTTCACACTTATGGCCATTGCAGAATCCCTGTGGTCACGTAATCAAGATTCGGAAGTTTGGGATCACGTTTTGTGACTTTCTGACAAGGAAAGTCAATGGGGAAGACAGATTCACTTAACTTGAAATAGTATGTATCTCTATTTGCACCTAATAATCTTTGTGAATTGTCACCATTTCTATTAACAATTGTGCCATGAGCTTCCATCGGCCGTTTTGTATGGCAAGTATAAAAGAGTACCATTCACGGAAAGACTTTGCCCCTGCGGCTCAGGAGAGGTGGAGACTGTGGGACACATGCTCCTTAGATGCTCCTTTTATATGGAGATTAGGAAAAAAACATTCTGCCAATAATTGCAAGGTATCCTGGCCATTCCGACACTACCTATCTTCAGTGGCTGCTTAAGGATGAACGGGCCATAACTACAGCACAGGTGGCCAGATTCTGCGCAGCAGTAGTGGGGATTCGTCGCAAATATGTGTCTTCCTCACCATAGTGATATATATACCAACTGTGGCTAACCTTTAAGTGTCTAATCCACCGTAGCTAATTTATACAACCCTGCTTATTCCTTTCCCTTTTAGTTGTTGGAAGTAATATTCTTCAGGGTTCAGTTCCAAGTGGGGAAAAAGAAAGACATTGGATTCATGGAAGTTGCTTGGAAAGAAGGTTTAATATGGTGGACAGCAGTGGTGGGTTCTTACCAGTGCATTCCACTCTATAGCACCGGTAGCGGCCCGCTGGTGATGTCACAGTACCGGTGCAGTCGGTTGCCGGTGCCTGGGTGCCGCCATTAAAAAAAATGATTTTTTAAAAAAAATTTATTCTGCGCATGCCCAGAAGCCGAGTTTCCGGCACTGCTCATGCGCTGCCCACAGTGAGTCCAAGCAGGGGAGGATGGCTGAGGGAGCGCGTGAGACGCTGAAAGAATGGGCGGCAGGAGCTATCTCCGTTCCCCTCCCTTCAGCAGTCCAAGAAGCCACAAACGCGCGGTGATAATCCTAGGCATTTTCGCACGTTTGAGGCTTCTCGAGCTGCTGAGGGGAGGGGGAATGGGCAGCAGGACCTATCTCAGTTCCCCTCCCTTCAGCAGTCCGAGAAGCCACACCCACCCAATCACATGGCTGGCAAGCCACACCCACAAAATAAGCCATGCCCACAGAGTGGCAGTAAAAAAATTAGGAACCCACCCCTGGTGGACAGGAGTACATGGCATGAGCCCCTGTACAGAAAAGGTGGATCACATGCTTCCAGATGTTGGGTTCAGAGAAAAGGAAAGGAAAGATGCTGAGTCCCTTGGTTTTATGACCTCTGTTGGGCCGCACCTCTTAAGTTTCCTGTTGCTGTGTATGTAATGCACTCCGATTGGTAGTCAGACCCCCCTAGGGGTGGGGGTCTTAGCTAGCCTTTTAGGCTGTCTCCCAAGTTTGTTTGAGTGCTGGTAATTTCCAGGTGCCATGTGGTAGAGGGCTAATCCTATCATGTCCTAAGGGTGAAGGTCTTAATCCCATCACCCTGGAGCTGAAGGAGGGGGCCAGGGAGCTGCAGGAAGCTGCTTTGTATTTAAAACATGTTTCTCCTTTCCTCATTCAGGGAAACATATTCTTCCTTTTTCAATATTTCCTAGGATATTTCATTCCTCTAGGAAAGGGGTGGGTTCTAACTTCCTACATAGTATTAAACTGACTATAGGCCTCACAGTTTATGGACTGTAATTTTAGTAGTGTAGACCAGAGGTGGGTTCCTGCCGGTACGCTCTTACCTGTTGGTCGCCGCAGAACCGAAGAAGCCAGTGGCGTTCGCGGCGTGGGGTTTCCCCCGCCCATTTTCCCCCGCCTGCCTGGATGCCGCCATTTGCGTTCTTTTGCCCTCTACGCAAGCAGAACACTTTGCGCATGCGCAGAGGGCAAAAGAACGCAAATGGCGGCGTCTAGGCAAGCGGGGGAAAGTGGGCAGGGGAAGCCCCGCGGTGCGAACGCCACTGGCTTCTTCAGTTCTGCGGCGACCAACAGGTAAGAGCGTACCGGCAGGAACCCACCTCTGATGTAGACCATGTGTAATTGACAGACTGGATTTTATCATAGATTTTATCTGTTATTTATTATTTTATTTTATAACTTTTAATTGTATATTTACTGAGCATTTTTATTTGCTGTAGTCTCTGGTCTATGACCGTAATAAACTGAATTGAAAATTGAAATTAACAATTATTAATCGTGGCAAAAAAAATGCCATAAAATTGGGTGCGATTCACTTAGTAACAGCCTTGCTTAGCAATGGACAAAATTGGTCCCAATTTTGGTTGTAAATCGAAGACTTTCACTGATACTGGTTGAAACACCCTATGTAGGCTAATAACAACTAGAGGAAGCCTTTTAAACAGGGAAGCAGTGAAGGAGGAGATTAACTCTCCACATGTCTTTGGATATTTTTTAGACGACAAATTTCTTTTTAAACTCGTTGTAGAAGACAAACTCAAAAAAAAAAAGAAGAAGAAGAAGCATTCCCCATTTCAAAAACTGAGTTTTATTTTTATTTTTTAATCCCCACACCATTTTTCCTTTCCTGGCTGGCTGGTGTCGAAGGTGAACAAGCAACCTCTTGATTGAGGATGAAGGTTCCTTTAAGGCTAACAGCTGAATGACATTTTCTGGACATTTTCACAGGCATTTGAAGGATCAACAGTTCGGTATCTTCGCTGCCTCCCTGGAATGCAGTGGTGCTGCCTGAGTTTGAAAGAAACACACACACACACACACACACACACACACACAGAGAGAGAGAGAGAGAGAGAGAGAGAGAGAGAGGTTCCTTTCTCTGAATCTGCCTCCTTTTTAAACCACTTCTCATTGCACTGGAGAAATCCACAGCTTCTCCGATAAACATGAGGCCTCAGTGGAAGAGGCCAAGTGGAAGAGGCCAAATGTCAAAAATCTCTCTGCCGAGGAATTCGGAAAGGTCAACGAGAGACGTATGGATGTGAGAAGAGAAATGGCTTGTATGTTGGTTGATCAGGAATAGGGATTGAAAAAAGTGAATCCTCTCATGATTTAGAATCCTTGCAAAATTTTGGCCTCGCCAAGAATTGCAGACATGTCTTTTTTGACAAGCTGTTGCAGCTGCGCTAGGCCCTGCCTTCTCATCCGAACGTCAGGAAATGAGTAAAAAAGGATATTTGACACAACTTTCTTCCATTAATTAATTTGTTTTGTTTTTTTTAATTCCTAGCATTTTCCTGCAAGTGCAGGATCCCCTTTTTTGCATTAGCCAAGTGGTGATCTATTGGTTGTGACAGGAATTGACCGAGCAGTTTGTCACCCTATCCTGTCCTTGTGGGGTGAGAGAGGGGGGGGGGGACTGGCTCAAAGCCACCCAAACGGCTTTCATGCCTAAGGTGGGAGCAGAATTCGTTTCCTCCAAGTTTTTAGCCTGGAACCTTAACCACTAAGCCAAACTATCATCTTCAATTAATGTAGCTAATCCTTAAAGCTGGGGTGTCAAACTCGATCCCATCACGGGCCATATCAGGATTTTGCTTGCCTTTGGGGGTTTTGTTTGCCGTGGTGGGCGTGCGGCCAACTGAGTGGGCAGGGCTGGGGTGGGCTGGGGCCGGGGCAGCACGGGCCGGTCCCTCGCCGTCTCTGGGACAGCCCTGCAGGACTACTCTGGGCCTGTCAGGGGCCAGATCCAGCCTGCGGGCCGCGTGTTTGACACCCCTGGTTTAAAGTCTCCATTACAGGTAGTCCTCAACTTATGATCAGTCACTTAGTGACCATTCAAAGTTATGACAGACAGACCCAAAGTCACTTACAGTATGATTCAATTCAATTCAGATTAGAGCTGGAAGGGACCTTGGAGGTCTTCTAGTCCAGCCCCCTGCTCAAGCAGGAGAACCTATACTATTTCATATAAGTGACTGTCTAGTCTCTTCTTAAAAACTGATGGCGCGCCCACAACTTCTGAAGGCAAAGCTGTTCCACTAGTTAATTGTCCTCACTGTCAGGAAGTTTCTCCTCAATTCCAGGTTGCTTCTCCCCTTGATCAGTTCCAGCGGTTGGTCCCTCCCACAGTTGTATAACTGCATGTCAGGTACTCGGCAACTGACTTTGCAACATCCCATGGTTACATGACCACGTTTTTTGATATTTTGGTCAAAAATCAGCAATTACTTCCGATTTTCAGCAAAAATACTCCATTAGCAACAATGGGACTACTTTATAACCATAGCAGAGGTGGGTTCCTGCCTGTTTTTGCCGGTGCGGTTAATAGCTGTTGCTCGGCGCAGAGCCGAAGACGCTGCTGCCGTTCGCAGTGCGGGAGCTTTCCCCGGGCGCTTTCCCTGCCCGCATGGAAGCCGCCAATTGCGTTCTTTTGCCCTCTGCGCATGCAGAATGCTTTGCGAATGCGCAGAGGGCAAAAGAACGCAATTGGCGGCTTTCATGCGGGCGGGGAAAGCGCCTGGGGAAAGCTCCCGTGCCGCGAACGGCAGCAGCGTCTTCGGCTCTGCGCCGAGCAACAGCTATTAACCGCACCAGCAGGAACCCACCTCTGAACCATAGCATTCACTTTATGACAGCAGCGGCCACTTAACAACTGCCACAGAAAAGGCAGCTAAATCAGGTCAGTCACACGGGTGACCTGCTTTACAACCGTCACGACTGACCATAATGGGCAAGTTCCATTATGGTCGTAAATCAAGGACTACCTGCAATTTATTTGATGCTTTAAAAAAAAATTCCAGGTGGAATCACAGTGGCTTTACAAGTGCATCTTTTCATGCTATACAGTATTATTTTTGAGTAATTCCAGCCTTTTCTGGCATAATTGTTCTGTCATCCAATTTATCCTGTTAGATACAGAGACCATGGATTAAAGTATCCCCAGAGCTGGACTTTATCATTGAAAAAAAAAATCAAGATTAGCACTGAAATTAAAACAAAAATCTTTACTTGTATAATTGGTTCTGGAAACATTTGGCATTGTGCAACTTCAGAAGAATCTGGAAAAGTCCCAAAATGCTGTCAGTCATCAATTATGCAAGGAACAACGTCATTCCCCCAAAAGAAACAAAGAAGCAAAAAAAGAACAAAATATATATACACACATAATTTATTCTGACCACAGTTGGCTGTAGATGGCTATGGGATATGTTGCCAAAATTAGAAAGGGCAACAAGACAAACAATTGATTGGGAGAAAGGAGAAGCTAAAGAGGTTTTGAAGCAAAGATTTCAAAGACAAAACGGAGCTGCCATTCTACGGCAGAAGCCTCTACAGCTGTTTACCACTGGAAGTTCTTCTCTAGAGAAGCTGCTCTCTGAGTTTCTGGATTTATTCTCTCAATATTTCCAAGTATTGCTCCACGAACAAGTGGTAGAAAAGTTTAAAATTGTCAGAAACTTTGCTTGGAATCTACATATCTATCTGTCTGTCTATCATCTGTCTACTATCTATCATCTATCTATCTGTCTGTCTGTCTGTCTGTCTGTCTGTCTGTCTATCTATCTATCTATCTATCTATCTATCTATCTATCTATCTATCTATCTATCTATCTATCTATCTATCTATCTATCTATCATCTCTCTTTCTTTCTCTCTCTCTCTCTATTTCTCTCTCTCTCTCCCTATCTATTATCTGTCATCTATCTATATCTATATCTATATCTACATCTATATCTATATCTATATCTATATAGCACTTAGACTTATATACCGCTTCATAGTGCTTTACAGCCCTCTCTAAGCGGTTTACAGAGTTCAGCATATTGCCCCCCCAACAATCTGGGTCCTCATTTTACCCACCTCAGAAGGATGGAAGGCTGAGTCAACCTTGAGCCTGGTGAGATTTGAACAGCTGAACTGCTGAACTAGCAATCAGCTGAAGTAGGTTGCAGTAGCTGCATTTAACCACTGCGCCACCTCGGCTCATCTATATCTATATCTATATCTATATCTCATCTATAAGAGCCGAGGTGGCGCAGTGGTTAAAGTGCAGCACTGCAGTTCAGCAGTTCAGCTGTTCAAATCTCACCGGCTCAAGGTTGACTCACCCTTCCATCCTTCTGAGGTGGGTAAAATGAGGACCCAGATTGTTGGGGGCAATATGCTGAACTCTGTAAACCGCTTAGAGAGGGCTGTAAAGCACTATGAAGCGGTATATAAGTCTAAGTGCTATTGCTATTGCTATTGCTATCTATATCTATCTAATAATAACAGAGTTGGAAAGGACCTTGGAGGTCTTCTAGTCCAACCCCCTGCTTAGGCAGGAAACGCTACACCACTTCAGACAAATGGTTATCCAACATCTTCTTTAAAACGTCCAGTGTTGGAGCATCCACAACTTCTGGAGGCAAGTTGTTCCACTGATTAATTGTTCTAACTGTCAGGAAATTTCTCCTTAGTTCTAAGTTGCTTCTCTCCTTGTTTAGTTTCCACCCATTGCTTCTTGTTCTACCCTCAGGTGCTTTGGAGAATAGTTCGACTCCCTCTTCTTTGTGGCAGCCCCTGAGATATTGGAACACTGCTATCATGTCTCCCCTAGTCCTTCTTTTCATTAAACTAGACATCCCAGTTCCTGCAACTGTTCTTCATATGTTTTAGCCTCCAGTCCCCTAATCATCTTTGTTGCTCTTCTCTGCACTCTTTCTAGAGTCTCAACATCCTTTTTGCATCGTGGCGACCAAAACTGAATGTATATCTATATTTATCTATCTATCTCCTATCTATCTATCTATCTATCTATCTATCTATCTATCTATCTATCTATCTATCTATCTATCTATCTATCTATCTATCTATCTATCTATCTATCTATCTATCTATCTATCTATCTATCTATCTATCTATCCATCTATCCATCTATCCATCTATCTATCTATTATCTCTAATAGGGAGTCCTCGACTTATAACAGTTCATTCACTGATCGTTCAAAATTACAACAGAACTGAAAAAAGTGACTTATGACCGTTTTTCACACTTACCACCGTTGCAGCATCCTCGTGGTGTTCAGAAGCTTGACAACTGGTTCATATTTATGATGGTTGCAGTATCCCAGGGTCATGGGATCCCCTTTTGTGACCTTCTGACAAGCAAAGTTAATGGGGGAAACCAGATTCACTTAGCAACCATGTTACTCACTTAACAACTGCAGGGATTCACTGAACAACTGTGGCAAGAAGGGTCATAAAATAACAAATGTTTCACTTAGCAACAAAAAAAATTAGGCTCAATTGTAGTCATAAGTCGAGGACTACCTGTAATAATATATACTAGCCACTTCTATAACACCAAATTTATCTAATCAGCAAAATCAAAGTTTTCAAGTTCTTTATTCATTAAACCCCAAAAGAAAAGACTCTGGTTTTATCTTTATGTATTAAGGTGTGAATTAATCTTTATGTATTAATATTATAAATTAATCTTTATGTATTAAGGTGTGAATCCTACTCCAATATTTCTTTGCTTTGTCACTACTGTGTTTCCCCAAAAATAAGACGGGGCTTATATTTTTTGACCCCCCAAAAATGCCCCTGGCCTTATTTTCGGGGGGTGGCTTATAATTTTCGGGGTGCAGGTGGGGCGGGGCATGAGATGCACCACTTACTGGAGTTTGCCAGCTCCGTGGTCTCTCGGCTAGTCTCTTTAGGGGAAAAAACTTGCAAACAGACAAGCCGAGAGACCACGGAGCTGCAAAACTCCAGTAAGTGGTGCGTCTCTCTTGGCGGGGTGGGGTGGGGCGGGGCAGGCATCCTACCTGGGACGCTGGTAAGATCATTACGCACAATTTGGGGGTGGCGGGGAATGCAGGGGAGGGCCGGGCTGCGAGGCGCTCATCTTACCAGCGTCTGGAAGTTCGCGGCTTCTCTTTTCAGCAGGTCTTTGCAGGGAAACTTCTTGAGGGATCTCTCTCTCTCTCTTTCCGGGCCAAAAGAGTGCCGCTGCAAAAAGAGCGGCTCCCGGCATGTCCCCCCCTTTCCCCCGGAAATAGTTGGGGGGGCTTATTTTCGGGGGGTGGCTTATTTCAAGGCATGTCCCGAAAAGCCCTGTGGGGCTTATTTTCGGGACATGTCTTATTTTCGGGGAAACACGGTAGTCCACCATAAATGGTAAAAAGTTCCTTATTTACATTTACATTTCCAACATTCGTTTGAAGAATCTTGACAATTTATCCAGTGTTAGAAACGCTGTCCTCTCTGGATGGGTGATGGGCAGGGGTGAATTCAAAAAAAATTCCCCTACTGGTTCTGTGGGCGTGGCTTGGTGGGCATGGCAGAGGGAAGGATACTGCAAAATCTCCATTCCCACCCCACTCCTGGGGCCAGCCAGAGGTGGTATTTGTCGATTCTCCGAACTACTCAAAATGTCCGCTACCAATTCTCCAGAACCTGTCAGAACCTGCTGAATTTCACCCCTGGGTGATGGGCCATCACCATATAGTGTTCTTCAGAAGGATCCTTGATTTCCCATCCTTGACTTGGGGTCTGGATTTAAACTTCCAATTTAAATGTGAATTTTAATGACAGCAGCAATTCTCCTCTTCTACAATTTGGACTTTGTGGGATCCCGCCCTGAAATCTGTCACTTCATCAACCATTTTCTTGAAAGAGTTCCCATTGATAGACTTTTGAGGACAGCCTATTTCAGATTTCTGCTTTTGTCACAAGTTGATTGGAACTTTTATCCTGGTGAGATGCATTATTTGAGCCAGCCTTAATTCCAAACCCTGATCTAATCTGTTCGTCTCTAGGTCAAAGCGCTTGTCGATTACTTATAGGTGTCAATCAGATAGACCACAATGTAGAACTGGCTACCTACTTTGAACTGTAAGGGTCTTCAGTTCAATTCTTTTAATGGCCCACTCTGAATTTCATAATCTGCCTGAATTTGAGGATAGCCATCTTGGTGGTTATTAGAATTAAGGAACCAAGGTTTGGTTCTCAGACTGAGAAAAGATCTAAGAGACCATTTTTAATGTAACTTCAACTGTCTCTGTCACGGTGTGATTTATTGCCTGTTACACGTATATGTAGGGAGAAGCATCCCTATCAAATATAATGGTTCATTCCTGAGCACGTGATTGATATGTTCTTGTACGCATGTGTGCATTCCAATCTCCGTTCTACCCTTCTTCTTCTGACTTCCAATGAGAGGAGTCGCATTTTATATCAGACATGTAATTAATTAGAATGTATTGTTTTTGTACCGGAATAAATATTTTAATTAGAACTTTAAACTGCGGTTTCATTTCTAATGTCTGAATTCCGGGGAAAAGATCTATATCGCCTCTGTGAGATTTATTCTCACTCCGTCAGTCTCCTTGATGGATCATGGGCTGTTAGAAAATTTGTTTATTATTTATTTAATGTATGGCAATAGTACATTAGCAGGAGACTACAGTGTTAATACAGAGTAGCTGTCAACCCTGACCTGACAGCAGCCATTTTGATGCTTCCATGTTGCCACACTGGAGCTGAGGGATAGGGAGGAGGGAATAGAGATAGCTGCGGTTTTGTAGCCAAAATATAATACTTTCCTCTGGGAACCAAGGACATTCTAACACCTGGCCAGAGAGAGGGAGGAGCGACGTTACCAGGGGACCAGACGGCACCTTGATTGGACCATGTGACTGATTGTTTGGGGAAGAGGAAAAACTTTTAATTAAGTGAAAACCGCGGGAACCTTCAGAGTCGGTTTTCACCAGAACTGTGTCAATATGATATATCCAATAAAGCTGCTCTTTGAGAAACCTACTTGCCTCGGAGGTTTACGTGCTATGGGTCTATTACTTGGAACCCTGACAGTATAGCAGTGCCTAAGACTGCTAGTCTGTTCAGTTCAATCCCGCACGTTATCCAGAAGTGCACCACAGGAGGCGCACTCAATATGGCATTCTGCACATCATCTTTACGATTGTATGAAATCCCCAATAGACAACTATTTCATTTCTACTGACAGTAAATGCCTTTGCTCCTGCAAAACATGGTTAGCCAGATGAGAACCCCTGGACCAAACTAACAAAATTTGCCTTTCCCTTGAAAATCCCACCAGTGGTTCTAAAGTGTGTCATATCTCCAAAACTATAAACAGCGTGCTGTGGGCTGAGCATCAGCCTCACTTAACCCAACGTAAATTCCTGAGAAATGGAAAAAGAAACCACCCTTAAATGATGTGCCTCGGCTCTTTTCCGAGATAAAGGTGATGAAATGATTTGGGATGTAACAGAAGGGATGAAATGCTAGAAGGAGCGTTTAAAGGTTTGTACCGAAATAACAGAAATATGTTAAAGGCTGGAATGTTGGCAAGGAAAAAATAGTGTGGAAGAATGCAAGTTAGGCGTATGTGCAGATCACACACACATGCACATTAGGGCAACCAGATGAATTTGTGTATCTTGGCAGAATGTTTACCAACTATGAGGAAACGGAGGGGGAATTTTAAGACAGGTAAATGCTTGCAGAAAGGTATGCATTTAGCATTTGTTGAAAGAAGCAGACTTTCTCTGCGTTCCTGCCCACTTGGTTCTACGGCAGTGAGAGTTGCATATGTCAGAAACAAACTTCTAGGTAAGTAAACAAGTTTGTTTGCTTGCAGGCAACCCTCGACTTACAACCTACTTGTTTGAAGTTACCGTTTGAAGTTACAACAGGCCTGAAAAAAGTAACTTAAGACCGGTTCACACACTTACGACCATCACGGGATTCTCAGGTTTACATGATCAAAATTTGAGTGCTCGGTATATCTACAATGGTTTAGATTTATTTAGATTTATTATTAGAGTTGGAAGGGACCTTGTAGGTCATCTAGTCCAACCCCCTGCTCAAGCAGGAGTTCCTACACCATTTGAGACAGATGGCAGTCCAGTCTCTCCTTGAAGGTCTCAAGTGTTGGGGCTCTCACAACCTCTGCTGGCAAGCTGTTCCACTGGTTGATCGCTCTCACCGTCAGAAAGTTTCTCCTCACTTCCAGGTTGAATCTCTCCTTGGTCAGCTTCCATCCGTTATTCCTTGTTTGGCTTTCTGGTGCCATAGAGAACAGCCTGCTCCCCTCCTCTCTGTGGCATCCCCTCAAGTATTGGAACACTGCTATCATGTCACCCCTGGTCCTTCTCTTCGCCAGACTGGCCAAGCTCAGTTCCTGCAACCGCTCTTTGTATGTTTTATTTTCCAGACCCTTTATTTTTTATTTATTTATTTATTTATTTATTTGTCAAACATGTATAGGATAGTAGTAGTTTGTATAAACATAAGTAAAAAGTAACGATAAAAGAGGACAATAGGACAGTAGGACAGGGACGGTAGGCGCAGTGGTGCGCTTATGCACCCCCCTTACAGACCTCTTAGAAACGGGGAGAGGTTGACTGTAGACAGTCTAAGGTTAAAGTTTTTGGGCTTTGGGGAAGAAACCACAGAGTCAGGTAGTGCATTCCAGGCATTGATCACTCTGTTACTGAAGTCGTACTTTCTGCAGTCGAGTTTGGAGCGGTTTACATTAAGTTTGAATCTATTACGTGCTCGTGTTATCATCCTGGTTGCTCTCTTCTGCACTTTCTCTAGAGTTTCAGCATCCCAGGGCCACGTGATCTCCACTTACAACTTTCTCTGCTGGTCTCTTACAAGGAAAGCCAATGGGAGAAGCCGGTTTGCTTAACCATCGCATGATTCGCCTCACAACTGCAATGATTTGGTTAACAACCATGGCGAGAAAGGTCATAAAAATCACAAGTTGCCTTGCCTTAGCAACACAAATTCTAGTCCCAGTTGTGATCGTTAAGATGAGGATTAGCTGCTTTTATTTGTTACAGGTAGTCTCAATTTACAACACTTCACTTACTGACCGTTCAAAGTTATGATGACACTGAAAAAAGCGACGCCCCGTGTTTCACACTTACAACCTTTGTAGCATTCCCGTGATCACATGATCAAAATTCAGATGCTTGGCAACTGGTTCATACTTATGACTGTTGCAGTGTCCCTTTTGTGACCTTTTGACGAGCAAAATTGATGTGGAAGCCAGGCTCACTCGATCACTGGAAGCTTTTAAGAAGAGACTGGAATGGACAGCCACTTGTCTGGAATGGTATAGGGGTCTCCTGCTTGAGCAGGGGGTTGGACTAGAAGACCACACCTAGAGCCGAGGTGGCGCAGCAGTTAGAGGCAGTACTGCAGGCCACTTTAGCTGACACTGATCCACAGGTCAGCGGTTAAAATCTCACCGGCTCAAGGTTGACTCAGCCTTCCATCCTTCCGAGGTAGGTAAAATGAGGACCCAGATTGTTGGGGGCAATATAAATATACATTGCTTACGGGTGTAAACCGCTTAGAGAGTGCTTGCACTGTGAGGCAGTATATAAATCTCACAAAATAAAATAAATAAATAAATACTGCATCCAGTTTTGGTCACCACACTACAAAAAAGACATTGAAACCCTAGAGAAAGTGCAGAAGAGAGCAACCAGGATGATAAAGGGTCTGGAAAATAAAACGTACGAAGAGCGGTTGCAGGAACTGAGCTTGGCCAGTCTGGCGAAGAGAAGGACCAGGGGTGACATGATAGCAGTGTTCCAATACTTGAGGAGATGCCACAGAGAGGAGGGGGTCAGCCTGTTCTCTATGGCACCAGAAAGCCAAACAAGGAATAATGGATGGAAGCTGACCAAGGAGAGATTCAACCTGGAAGTGAGGAGAAACTTTCTGACGGTGAGAGCGATCAACCAGTGGAACAGCTTGCCAGCGGAGGTTGTGAGAGCCCCAACACTTGCGACCTTCAAGGAGAGACTGGACTGCCATCTGTCTCAAATGGTGTAGGAACTCCTGCTTGAGCAGGGGGTTGGACTAGATGACCTACAAGGTCTCTTCCAACTCTAATAATAAATCTAAAAATCTCCAAGGTCCCTTCCAATTCTGTTATTCTATGCTCTTATGTTCTAAAGTGTATGATTTAAGAGTTCATTGGCTTTTCCCAAAGATCTCTGTTTGGCTTCATGTGCTAGCAAAATGCTGGATTGAATCTAAAACCCTCTAACTGTCTTGGAAGAAAAACAAGCATTTTTGGCACATCTGGAGGGAACCAGGTTCATTCATGCTAGGAAATGTAAGATGTTGGTGATTTTAGATCAAAGTTATGGAGCTTATCTTATGCAATAAATCGGTGTGGGGGGAGGAATGTGTGATTATTGAATTTCTTCCATGTGGCACTTTTTCCACTTAACTGTTGATGCTGTTTTATCAGTACCATTCCTAAGGAATGAAAATGGATAAAAATATATGACTTTTATTTGAACTTCGCTGGAGCGGCACCTAAAAGCTGTATTTCTCAACCTTGGCAACTTTAGGACACGGGGACTTCAACTCCCAGAATGCTGGCTGGGGAATTCTGGGAGGTGAAGTTCATGCAATAAACCCTGCAATAGAGGAATAATTGTAAGAATGATAAGATCAGATCAGATGGCATCTGATGTAACCTGGTTCAATGGGAGGCAACCAAACAAAGTTAGCACCGAAGCAATAATCCCTATTTTCTTTTATCTCGGTTTTCCCATTCTACAATATGAAGACTATTAACTAACAATGTTGGTTTCTCTTCCAATTATTGACCACATATCCTTGTTTCTCCCTACTCAGAATCCAAATTTCTCTCCCAAACATCTGTACTGGACTTTTTTCCCCTCTCCCAGATAGTGTCTTATTTTTAATTGATTGTTTAGAATGATTTTTATAGATCGTTCATTACCTTGTAGGTATTTTAGAGGCTTCCTAATTTTGTGCATATAGCAGATTTGCAGCTGTAATCATATACAGGTAATCTTCTAATGACCACAAATGAGCACAACATTTCCACTGCTAAGTGAGACAATTGTTAAGTGTGTTTTGCCCATTTTATGTCATTTCTTGGCACAGCTGTTAAGTCAATCATTGCATTTAATATTAAAGTTTGTTGCAAAATCAAAACCAGAAGTAAACACAGATGTCTGATTCAGCTGGATTCAATAACTTCTTTATAAAGATAATAGATGAATCTACAATACCATTAGCAGATTATTTCTTCAAGTAAACACAAGCAGGAGTTAGCTTCATTTCAGCAGAGTTCAGAGTAGAAGAGTACAGAGTGGAGACTGGAGCCACACCCAGCCTTAAGCTTAAGTTCCAGTTTCAATTCTCTGCACAGACTCAGAAGTGGTTAGCTCCTATTGGCTGATTCAGTTGCTATGCCGATTCATTGGCTAACCTTGTTACCACTGGCTCTCCCAGTCATGAATATTCTAACAGTTAACTTATTAAGTTATTAACTCACTGGAGAAGAGCCTAATGCTGGGAAAGATTGAGGGCAAAAGAAGAAGGGGACGACAGAGAATGAGGTGGCTGGATGGAGTCACAGAAGCAGTCGGCATGAGCTTAAATGGACTCCAGAGGATGGTAGAGGACATGAAGGCCTGGAGGAACATTGTCCATGGGGTCACGATGGGTCAGATTTCATAACTAACAACAATCCCAGCAAAAAAATAAATAAAATCTGGTTCTTTTTCATCCATTTTCCAAAGGGATTTCTTTGTCAAGGCTACTGGCTTTTGTACTCTCTGGGTATGAGCTTGGTTCATTTTCAGATTGCAGCCAAAATGGCCGATGTCAGAACCAGTCTCACATTTTTCCCAGTTCAAAATATGTCCAGATCTCTCTCTCCTTTCCTATGTAGAAGTAGTATATGTCATGTACGCAGAGAAAACACGGAATTTTTCAAACAACATATCCATTGGGCAGATAAAATAATCTTGGGATCGAAACTTCCTTCTGGTAAAGCAGAATAGGGCTTGGAGTTAGCCTATTCAAGACTCTTTGCAGGCATTCCAAATTCTTATGCACGTACCAGATGTGAGACTTGTATATCAACAAGTACAAAACAAAGGCTGCGCTCGGGAATTATTGCCTAATTTTAAATTGCCCTTCTGGGTATACATTGTAGGAAGTGAACTGTTTCGGTCTGTAGTAGCCAAAAATCAGAAGGCGTCTGGTAACACTTTTTCAGACTAACACATGTTTATTAAAAGACCTGTTTTCTTGAACTACGGCTCCCTTCATCAGATGCATCTATCAGTGGTGGGTCCCTACCAGTGCTGTCCACACTATAGCACCGGTAGCGGCCTGCTGGTGACATCACAGTACCGGTGCAGTCGGTTGCCAGTGCCTGGGCGCCACCATTAAAAAATTTTTTTTTTAATTTTTTTAAAATTTTCTTCTGCGCATGCCTGGAAGCCGAGCTTCCGGCACTGCGCATGCGCTGTCTTCCTACCCCACAGTGAGTCCAAGCAGGGGAGGATGGCTGAGGGAGCGCGTGAGATGCTGAAAGAACGGGTGGCAGGAGCTATCTCCATTCCCCTTCCTTCAGCAGTCCGAGAAGCCACGAACGTGCGGTGATGATCCTAGGCATTTTCGCATGTTTGAGGCTTCTTGAGCTGCTGAGGGGAGGGGGAATGGGCGGCAGGAGCCTAGGATCATCGAATGGGGAGAAGCATTCAGGCCAGACGGAGCCTCCTAGAAGAACTGCTGCCGCAGTCTTGCGGCTCCCGCTGCGGGGGGCTGTGTTGCGGGTGGGCAATGCCCCCCCGCTTCTCCAGCCGCTGCCAAGCTCCTGAGGCCCACGCCCACCCGGTCACATGGTTGGCAAGCCACACCCACAAAATAAGCCACGCCCACAGAGTGGTAGTAAAAAAATTAGGAACCCGCCCCTGATCTATGTAATATTAAAACTCTCCTGTCTGTTTGTAACCTTTAACTGAGTAAAACCATCAATTATAGAGCAACAATCTTTTTTAATCAAATCACTTCAAATGGGCTAACTTAAAGAATGCATCCAAAATCCAGGATCCGTTACATCGCCAAGAACGATACGATTTAGATAAAAACAAAATGCAGTTGTATAATAGAACAGAATAGAATTCTTTATTGGCCAAGTGTGATTGGAGACACAAGGAATTTGTCTTTGGTGCATATGCTCTCAGTGTACATAAAAAGACAAGATACATTTGTCAAGAATCATGAGATACAACACTTAATGATTGTCATAGGGTACAAATAAGCAATCAGGAAACAATCAATATTAATATAAATCGTAAGGATACAAGCAACAAGTTACAGTCATACAGTCCTAAGTGGGAGGAGATGGGTGATAGGAACGATGAGAAGACTAATAGTAATAGTAATGCAGCCTTAGTGAATAGTTTGACAGTGGGTGAGGGAATTATTTGTTTAGCAGAGTGATGCCGTTTGGGAAAAAACTGTTCTTGTGTCTAGTTGTCTTGGTGTGCAGTGCTCTATAGCATCGTTTTGAGGGTAGGAGTTGAAACAATTTATGTCCAGGATGTGAGGGGTCAGTAAATATTTTCACGGCCCTCTTTTTGACTTGTACAGTATACAGGTTCTCAATGGAAGGCAGGTTGGCAGTAATTGTTTTTTCTGCAGTTCTGATTATCCTCTGAAGTCTATAATCAAATCTCTCTACATTTCTACACCAATAAAAATAGTAATGACATCAGAGGCGGGTTCCTAATTTTTTTACTACCACTCTGTGGGAGTGGCTTATTTTGTGGGTGTGGCTTGCCAGCCATGTGACCGGGTGGGCGTGGGCCTCGGGAGCTTGGCAGTGGCCGGAGAAGCAGGGGGACATTGCCCACCCACAACGCAGCCCCCTGCAGCGGGAGCAGCAAGACCGCAGCAGCGGTTCTTCTAGGAGACTCCGTCCGGCCTGAATGCTTCTCCCCATTCGATGATCCTAGGCTCCTGCCACTCGTTCCCCCTCCCCTCAGCAGCTCGAGAAGCCTCGAACGTGCAAAAATGCCTAGGATCATCACCGCGCGTTTGTGGCTTCTCGGACTGCTGAAGGGAGGGGAATGGAGATAGCTCCTGCCGCCCATTCTTTCAGCATCTCACACGCTCCCTCAGCCATCCTCCCCTGCTTGGACTCACTATGGGGTAGGAAGGCAGCGCATGCGCAGTGCCGGAAGCTCGGCTTCTGGGCATGCGCAGAAGAAAATTTTTTAAAAATTAAAAAACATTTTTTTAAAAAAATGGCAGCACCCAGGCACCAGCAACCGACCGCACCGGTACTGTGACGTCACCAGTGGGCCGCTACCAGTGCTATAGAGTGGACCGCACTGGTAGGAACCCACCACTGAATGACATGGTAATCGAAATCACGGTAATTCGGTTTTTAAGCCACAGAGTTAAACCTGGTTTCATCGGATCTGATGTGGGAAAAGAATCAGTTCAAAGACTCAGAGTTGACAAAGAATAAGATTTAAGCCTAGCAATCTTCTAGCAGGAAGAACAGGAAAACAGTAAATTCCAAGAACAAGAATCTATAAGCTCTGAATAATATTTATTCCAAAAGTTAAGCAGCTTTGTGTGTGTGTGTGTGAAAGTAGAGCATTTTATGTATTTTGACAACTAATCTCAGAGAAGCCTCGGCTGGCTCCCTAAAGAGCAGCTTAATCATAACAATGACAATTTAGTTAACTTTTGTACAAATATGAGCCCTCTCTTGTCCTGCACTTGGGATACATTGGGGATGAATTATGCATGGCATTGGCAAGATATCTTCTTCAGGCATTGGGGAGATTTTAGTCTTTGGACCACCAGAATGGTAGAAACGTTTTAGCCAATGACAAACGGTTCCCCTCGTTTCCTGGCCGAGGAAAGACAACAAGACATCATGGAAGAACAGGGTTTTTTGCCACCTGCGTCCCAAGGAGTTCTGATGAAAATAAAACAGAATTAGATCACAACTGAAGTATCTCCAGCTGGTCCATAGTGAAGCCTGCAACTTGGCAGGCACGACTTGATGACAAGATAGACCTGAATGGAAAAAAAACATGTGTTTCGTTCTTCAACGTCCAGCTCTCCTGACTTTGCAAGCCATCGAACTATTGGTCCGCCCGGCCAGGACCGAGTTATCTCCCAGGAGAGGTTGGTTGGCTCTTCGTTGCGAAGTTCAGACAGTAAATAAAGTTCAGTCTGTTTTATGTGAGTGGTTGTGGAATAACACTTCTGCAGGAACAAAAAAAAATGGCTGCCATTTGTGAATGCAGTTATATTTATTTATTTATTTTGTCAAACATGTACAGTATAGTAGTTGTTTGTATAAACATAACATAAGTAAAAAGTACCAATAAAAGAGGACAATAGGACAGTAGGACAGGGACGGTAGGCACGGTGGTGCACTTATGCACGCCCCTTACAGACCTCTTAGAAATGGGGAGAGGTCTACTGTAGACAGTCTAAGGTTATATGTGTAAGAGCGTCTGTTTGGAGTGGATATTTTAATTGTTAAGTAATGATAGCTTGACTTGGTGGGAGGAGGGGAGAGGACGAGGTGGGGAGGAGGAGGAGGAGGAGGAGGAGGAGGAGGAGGAGGAGGAGGAGGAGGAGGAGGAGGAGGAGTTACAAGGGCAAATCCCTGCAGTTGTCATGGCAACATTTTCAGAAGCTGTTTATCCTTTCCTCCTTCCTAGGGCTGAGAGAAAATGACCTGGCACAAGGCCATCCAGCTGGTGTGTCCCTGGACTAGAACTCACATCCTCCACTTTCTAGGCCGGCACTATGACACCAAACTGCCTCTCTCCCTCCTCCATATATTTCCTTAAATAAACTTAAGAAAGGAGA
Source organism: Diadophis punctatus similis (assembly GCA_023053685.1). NCBI lineage: Eukaryota > Metazoa > Chordata > Lepidosauria > Squamata > Dipsadidae > Diadophis > Diadophis punctatus. The sequence goes on from JALIGW010000002.1 coordinate 251,203,093, forward strand.
AAAGGGCACAATTTTTTTTTGCTGAAGGTCTTTTAGGAGGAATAGAGTCACATATGGAAAGCAGAATGCCAAATGAACAGGATGGCTTCAAAAAAAGTGAAGGTGATTTAAAAAAAACTAACTAAAGAGTCACAGCAGAACAAAAAGAAAGAAAGAAAAGATACACTTTTGTTGTTGAGTCCTGCTATGCCTTTGTGTCAATTGTGTTGGAACATATTAGGCTGGTGGATGGCCAAAACACCTAATTATTCTTCTGAGGAACCAGGCCAATGAACCAGAAGCTACTGTAAGAGATGACTTTGAAGAAACAGAGCCATTCAGAATGAGGAAGGGAGAAATACAAGAGTCCATGTGATCCCCAGGTAGCTTTAACTTTTGCAGCAAATATTTTATAGGAAGGGCAGAGAAAACGACAGCTGGAGTCAAGACGGGAGCTAAAAATCATAATAATTTGAGATACACAGTACAGGCCGCTTTGTTAGCCAACAATGAATACTTGGGAGGGCTCATCAGGAAACTGAAAGTGAAAGTGATTACCTTAACTTAATATTACTGTATTTTTCGGAGTATAAGACGCACCTTTTCCCCCCTAAAAGTAGCTGAAAATTTGGGTGCGTCTTATACTCCGAATGTAGCTTTTTCGAAGCTTTTTTTTTCAGCCCTAACAAGGTGCTAACGATCTTCCCGGCTTGCAGGCTTGTTTTCCCGGCTTGCAGGCTCCCTCCGAAAAAGGTTTTTTCAGCCCTAACGAGGTGCTAACGATCTTCCCGGCTTGCAGGATTTTTTCATTGCTACTCCCTCAGAAGAAGTTTTTTTTTTCCAGCCCTAAGCCTTTGCAGGCTTGTTTTCATTGCTACTCCCTCCGAAGAAGGTTTTTTTCAGCCCTAACCAGGGGATAAAATAATGTGCTGAAGCTGACCAGACTAAGGACGCTAGCCAGATGAATACCTGGTAGGTAGATTTTCCCCCTATTTTCCTCCCCAAAAACTAAGGCGCGTCTTATACTCCAAAAAATATGGTAAATATTAAGACAACAAATGTCAACTAGAGAACTCACAACTGACAGTGAAGAAGTGAAGATACAACTTGGTTTTATTGTTATTGGCTTGGGAGTAGATAAAAATGGACAATATGCTTAGAATAAAAGAGGAGAATAAGCCTAGGAAAGAAACTACAAACTTAGACAAGACCTTAAAAATATTTCTGTGACAATAAAGGTCAACATAGTGCCGGGATGGCAAACCTATGGCACGCGTGCCAGAGGTGGCATGCAGAGCCCTCTCTATGGGCATGTGTGCCATCACCAGCTGCTCTTCTGGCTTCCAGCGTGCACATGTGTACCGGCCAGCTGGTTTTCACGGGTGCCGGAGCACGGCCTGAAAACGGCCGAAAAACCGCCCAAAAAAGAGGCATGCGTGTGCCGGCCAGCTGGTCTTCGGGTTTCCGGTGCTTCAGCACATGCACATGTGTTCCAGTTTGGGCACTTGGTGCCGAAAAGGTTCGTCATCACTGACGTAGTGAAAGTACAGTACTATACAGCAGCGCTCGCCAATATTTCCGGCTTTGTGGACTGGCGAGGGGGAGGGGATGTTTCTGTGCAAGCAGTGGGTGTGTGAGTGCGCTCGCACACAGCTCCATTTGCAGAAACGGCAGGCACACATGCCTGCTACTCAGGCAAATGGAGTTTTGCTTGCAGGTCTATGAACTGGCTGCTTGTGCAGCCCAGTTCTGAATGGGCCATGGTCTGGGGGGTTGGGGACCCCTGCTACACAGAACTATGTGCAGTAGAGTACAGTAGTAAATGTGAGATGGATCTAGGTGTCCTGGGTTGGTGGCCCCCGGGGGAGGGGGTGCAGGTGTATTTATTCGTGCATACACATGCACAAATGGGGCTACGTGCATGTGTACAACACAGCGACAGTAGCACCTGCGCAAACAGGGCCACGAGTGTGTGCATGACGCTCGCAGCAATGGTATTGTTCTGTCCCCAGTTACAAAGGTATCAAAAACACCCCATTTGAACGAACTTAGTTTAATTAATGAACCACTGCTAATAACTGGCTTAGCAGTGGCGAAACACACAAATCAAAAGAAGCAATCCTTTCTTGCAGAAAGTCAGCTGCTAATTAGTCTTCATTAGTAAGTTAAGTCAGTCTTAACTCAAAACAATGTTCTGGTTATCTCACGTAATGTCCGAAGGCTTGGCAAAATGCCCAGGAGTCTTTGTTGATAAGAAATCCGAAGCAGAGAAACAGGAATTCAAAAGACAATGCACGACAGATACCCGAGTCTGAACTATTGTTTCCTGCAGCTTTCCAGCTGCCTCTACTGTTCTTAAATAGACTAGGGGAGTGGCCAATTAGCCCCAAGTCTTACTCCCGAGGAGACCTCCTCCGGAGTAATCATTCCTGTCTCTTGGCAGACTCTAGCACCGAGTCCTTGCCAGCCTCCTCACTGTCTGACTCAGGTGCCAGCTGTGCAGGCCGCTGGCGGCCACAACAGGTATCACCCACATGGCACCCGTGGCAACAATAGTGCCCAAGTGGTGCCTGCAGCAATGCTGCAATGGTAGCACCTGTGCATCGCTTGCGATGATGGTAATGCCCGTACAGCGCTCACAGCAACGTTAGTATGAGTGGGGGGCGGGTGCACGCATACACACACACACTGGCCAGCTACTCACGCAGCTGCGGCCCACACATTGGGGATCCCTGTCCTAGTGGACCACAACTTAACTACTGTATTTTTCGGAGTATAATACGCACCGAAGTATAAGACGCACCTAGATTTTAGAGGAGGAAAACAAGGAAAAAAGTATTCTGAACCAAATGGTGTAGTAATATATTATTTAATAAAATACCAGTGTAGCAGAATACTTTTTACAACCATGTATACTTTTTACAACCATGTATACTTTTTACAACTATGTACACTTGTACTTGTACACTATGTACACTTTACAACTATGTACACTATGTACAAACTTCAAACTTGACAGCTTTAAGACTTGTGGACTTCAACTCCCAGAATTCCTCCTCCAGGCATGCTAGCTCAAGAATGGGAGTTGAAGTCCACAAGTCTTAAACTTGCCAGGTTTGAAGACCCTTGCACCCCTAACCCCTAACTCAGGGGTCTTCAAACTTGGAAGTTGGTCTTCAAAGCTGTGGGCTCGCTTTGGGCAGCAGCGGCGGCGGCGACTCCTTAGCTGCCTCGGGAGCAGGCTTCGGCCAGCAAAGGCGGCAGGGGCTTACCTGTGGTCCAGTGGCAGAGGCGGCAGGCAGCGGTGGTGGACATTGGCGGTGAGCGGGGGCGGCAGGCAGCGGGGGCGGGCAGCGGCAGCAGGCAGCAGTATACAGTATACGGTATAAGCCAGCCGTGTGCTGCAGCTGCCAAAAGTGCCAATGTAGTCCTAAGCTACATCAACAGAGGGATAGCATCAAAACAAGAAGTGATAGTACTGCTCAACACTGCACTGGTGAGACCACACTTAGAATATTGCATCCAGTTTTGGTCACCACAGTACAAAAAAGATTGCTCAGATCCTAGAAAGTGTGTTAAGTGTACAACGGTTGTTAAGTGAATCTGGCTTCCCCATTGACTTTGCTTGTCAGAAGGTCACAAAAGGTGTAGTGGGACCACTACAATGGTGATAAATGTGAGTCAGTTCCCAATTTTGATCACGTGACCATGGGGACGCGGCGATGGCCGCAAGGGTAAAAAAACGGCCATATGTCACATTTTTTCAGTGCCGTTGTAACTTTGAATGGTCACTAAATGAACTGCTGTAAGTCGAGGACCACCTCTACTGCCCTCTTTCAACAGGGTCTCTCGCCGCTTTATATAATCGAGAGCCTTGCTGCCGGGGAAGAAGCTGGAGTTTATTTTGCTTCAAAAGGACGGAAAGATAGTTAGGAAGGAAGGAAAAATTTTCCCTGACCGTATTTATCCACGAGCAAGCTGGTTGCCGGGGCAACCAAACATATCCATTATGCCTCCAGATGTTGCAGCATCCAGACCCCATAGCAATGGGATGAGGCAATGCCTAGCAGAGTCCCTGGGGTCATTGTCATCTAAAGAGCAGCACGTGAAAAGGATAGGACAGGCCAGGGGACAAAAGATAATGGGGGAGATTGAATGACACCCCCCCCCAAAAAAAACCCATGCCTGGATCGTTCTTCCTTGCACCAACGTCAGATTTTCCACCAGCACCATGTGCATCATTTCTGAAATCTCTTCCTTGAGATTTTTCTAAGATTGGGGCACATTCCTAAATAACGCTAACTGAATATTGTATAAACATGCAATGCATTTATTTATTTTTTGCAGAGAAGAAGAGTTGAGGAACACCTGTTCAAAATTAAAATCATGAAAAAATAAATGCTAGTGAACACGTTAGTCCACCGAGGGAAATATGTCCCAAAGAAAGAATGAGCTACTTCAAATGTGTAAGGTCACCTTAATTAACCTTATTTATAACTTGGGGGCTGGTCCGCAGGGGTGAAATTCAGCAGGTTCTGACAGGTTCTGGAGAACCGGTAGCGGAAATTTTGAGTAGTTCGGAGAACTGGCAAATACCACCTCTGGCTGGCCCCAGAGTGGGGAGGGAATGGGGATTTTGCAATATCCTTCCCCCAGAAGTGGGGAGGGAATGGAGATTTTGCAGTATCCTTCCCCTGGAATGGGATGGGAATGGAGATTTTGCAGTATCCTTCCCCCTAGAGTGTGGAGGGAATGGAGATTTTGCAATATCCTTCCCCCTGGAGTGGGGAGGGAATGGAGATTTTGCAATATCCTTCCCCCTGGAGTGGGGAGGGAATGGAGATTTTGCAGTATCCTTCCCCCTAGAGTGTGGAGGGAATGGAGATTTTGCAATATCCTTCCCCCTGGAGTGGGGAGGGAATGGAGATTTTGCAATATCCTTCCCCCTGGAGTGGGGAGGGAATGGAGATTTTGCAGTATCCTTCCCCCTGGAGTGGGGAGGGAATGGAGATTTTGCAATATCCTTCCCCCTGGAGTGGGGAGGGAATGGGGATTTTGCAGTATCCCCAGGAGTGGGGAGGGAATGGGGATTTTGCAGTATCCTTCTCCCAGGAGTGGGGAGGGAATGGGGATTTTGCAGTATCCTTCCCCTGGAATGGGATGGGAATGGGGATTTTGCAGTATCCTTCCCCCTAGAGTGGGGAGGGAATGGAGATTTTGCAGTATCCTTCCCCCTGGAGTGGGGAGGGAATGGAGATTTTGCAGTATCCTTCCCCCTGGAGTGGGGAGGGAATGGAGATTTTGCAGTATCCTTCCCCCTGGAGTGGGGAGGGAATGGGGATTTTGAAGAATCCTTCTCCTGCCACGCCCACCAAGCCACACCATGCCCACCAAGCACCAAGAACCAGTAGTAAAAAAATTTGGATTTCACCACTGGGCTGGTGGAGGATGGAACAAAGAGCTGCAATTTTATGCAGAGTAGAAAAGAATTGGCTTAGCTTTTTAGGGTTAGGATGGGCACAGAGAGTTTCCATCCCCTGTCACCATCTTTCTCCATGGCTATACGGAATTCACCTGCAGGCAGTTTCTTATCCCCTATCTATATACTACTATAACTCTCCTATCTGTTTATCTGTTTGTAACCTTCAATTAGACAATTAGATGCATTCTAGGGTGGTGGTCCCCAACCTGTGGGCCGCAGCCCACTACCGGGCCGTAACCTATTCACAACTGAGCCATGTGAATGGCAGGCCAGTGCATGCACATGTGCGCAGCCCCACTCGCACAAGCAACGCCCCAAAGGCTTCTCTCTTGCGTGAGTGGAGCTGCGCGTGTGCACGCACCAGCCAGCACGTTCATGCCCTGGTTCCCCTCTCTCCCCCCCAGCCGGGCTGCCAGGACACCTGCTCTCGATGCTCCAAAAGTGGAGTAGTGAGAGCAGAGGCTGAGTGGGATGAGTGTGCCCTGCTCGTCCCCATTCAGTGACTTGTCACACTTCGCTGACTCACCGAGGCCTCCTACACAGGCCAGCCGATCTGCTTTTGGAGCATCGGGCGGCCTCGGTGAGCCTGAAGGAGCATGAGACCAAAGCCTTTTCTTTTCCCCGCCAAAAGCTGTTGAAACCGGATGAAAGGCTTCAGGGAAGCTATCTCACTCTGCTTCAGGCCTTGGTCCCTTTGCAAATGCTTTTGGTGCAGAGAAGCCTGAAGGAGCGCGAAACCGCATCCCAAAAGCTTCTCTTCTCTCTTTTGTGAGTGCAGCTGCGCGGCCCGGTTCCCTTCTCCCCAAAGCTGAGCCATAAAGGTTAGAGCCCACCGTTCCAGGGGAATTAAAATACATCGTATGTGCTAACTTAAGGAATGCATGCAAAATTCCCTTGGAATTGAAATGTCCAGGATGTTCAGACAGGTTTGGTTTTGTTTTTTGCAAAGTTGTATCCATTTGCAGCATCCGTGTGGTCACGGGATTGAGATTTCCAATGCTCCCTGCCATCTTCCCACAAGCAAAGTCAATAGACAGGTTGGCAGGAAGTCCCAAATCACTTCCACTTCCACCATTTTTTTCCTACCGGTGATTATTCTGTCATCACTTTAGGAAAGTAAATATTTAGGACAAAAGATGACCCAGTCGGTCACAGGTTGTGTAGTGACAACTAAATCACCCTTGACAAATTCTTCTGTGCATTGGAATGAAAGGCTATTGTGAAAGAGTTTAAGCAATTTGAATATTAAACTGCAGCAGAGGTGGATTCCTCCCTGTTCGCACCGGTTTTATAGAACCGGTAGTAAACCGGTGGTGACGTCACAGAGCCGGTTCTGTCGGTGACGGTCCGTGGACGTCACCATCTTTTTAAATTTTGTATGTTTTGCATTTTTTGCTGGTTTTTGCTTCTGCGCATGAGCAGAAGCCGAATTTTCGGCACTGCACATGCGCCATCTTGTTTTGGGCTTTTTTTGAGAGTTTTCGGCACTGCGCATGTGCCGCCATCTTGTTTTTGGCTTTTGGGGGGGGATTTTTTGCGAGTTTTCGGCACTGTGCATGCGCATGCATGTGAAGCGGGAGGAAGCGAACCGGCAGCAAGGTAAGTTAGAACCAGGGGTGGGTTCCTCCCAGTTCGGACCGGATCGCCTGAACCGGTAGCGACCCTCTGGTGACGTTCCGTGTGCGCTGCCATCTTTTTTCAGATTTTTGGGACTTCCGCGGCTTGAAAAAGGGCCCGCCCGCCCTGCCCGCCCGCGGGTGAATTCTGTCCTTTATTTCTTCGCCCAAAGCACAGCTGATGAGCGCCTCAGCTGTGTTTCGGGCTAAATCTTGCTTCTGAGCATGCGCGGCAGCCAAATCGCACGAGGGGATGTGCGCGAAACGTCGCGATGCGAACCGGTGATGAAGGTAAGTGGAACCCACCCCTGGTTAGAACCCACCCCTGAACTGCAGCAGTGAATGTCCCAAGTGTGCTTTTTTTCAAGAGGCAACTGGACTTTCTTGTTTTTCTTTTCAATATATTTCGCTTCTCATCCAAGAAGCTTCTTCAGCTCTGACTGGATGTCTGTAGAGGTTCTCAGTCATTCGGGTCATGGTTGTCCCAAAGGTGCTTTTTCAGGAGACAAGAAAGTCCAGCTGCCTCCTGAAAAGGCACCTTTGGGACATGCTGACTGGATGGTGGGGAATGGAAGGATTTATATTCCTTGCAGACAGCTGGTCATTTGCATTCTTTTAGAGAGACATTGAGGCCACTAGGACAGTGATGGCGAACCTTTTTTGGTTCGCGTGCCAAAAGGGGGGGGAATGCGGGGGATCACGTGTGTGCGTGCCCACACTCATAATTCCATGCACCCCCACACATGCATGCATGACCCCCCTGCTCCCAGCATGCAATGGCACACCCATTTTTCGCTCTCCCCAGGCTCCAGAGCCTTTCTAGGAGCCTTGGGAGAGCGAAAACGGCCTTCCCCACCCCCTCTGGAGGCTGGAAACAGCCTGTTTCCCGACTCCCAGTGGGCCCAGAAGACCCGAAAATCAGCCGGCTGGTGCACACATGCACGCCGGACCTGAGCTCGCGTGCCCACCAATATGGCTCCGCGTGCCACTTGTGGCACCCGTGCCATAGGTTCGCCATCATGGCACTAGGAGGTTTATCTGTGTCCATAGGGTCACCTGAGTAGTGCAAATGCACAAATAAACCTCCAAGTGGCCTCAATGACTTTCTAAAAAGAATGCACATGTCTGCAAGGAATATAAATCCTTCCATTCCCCACCATCTAGTCAGAGCTGAAGAAGCTTCTTGGATGACAAGAGAAATGTCTTCAAAGAAAAACCCAGAAAGTCCAGTCGCCTCTTGAAAAACAGCACCTTTGGGACAGCTATGACCTGGATGACTGAGAATCTCCATAGACACGTAGCAGTAAATATTTAGCAAGCATTCGAAGCGAGTAGGAACATAAACATAGTTTGTATATTGGATCTGTGGCTAGGCTTCAAGACAATGCTTTTCAACTTTGGCCACTTCAAGATGGGTGGACTTCAGTGGTGGGTTCCTACCGGTGCGGTCCACTCTATAGCACCGGTAGCGGCCCACTGGTGATGTCACAGTACCGGTGCGGTCGGTTGCCAGTGCCTGGGTGCCGCCATTAAAAAAAAAATTTAAAATTTTTTTTAAAAAATTTCTTCTGCGCATGCCCAGAATCCGAGCTTCTGGCACTGCACATGCGCTGCCTTCCTACCCCACAGTGAGTCCAAGCAGGGGAGGATGGCTGAGGGAGCGCGTGAGACGCTGAAAGAACGGGCAGCAGGAGCTATCTCCATTCCCCTCCCTTCAGCAGTCTGAGAAGCCACGAACGCGCAGTGGTGATCCCAGGCATTTTCGCACGTTTGAGGCTTCTCGAGCTGCTGAGGGGAGGGGGAATGGGCGGCAGGAGCCAAAGATCATCAAATGGGGAGAAGCATTCAGGCTGGACGGAGCCTCCTGGAAGAACCGCTGCCGCGGTCTTGCTGCTCCCGCTATGGGGGGCTGCGTTGCGGGTGGGCAATGCCCCCTGCTTCTCCGGCCGCTGCCAAGCTCCCGAGGCCCACACCCACCCAGTCACATGGCTGGCAAGCCACACCCACAAAATAAGCCACGCCCACAGAGTGGTAGTAAAAAAATTAGGAACCCGCCCCTGGTGGACTTCAGTACCCAGAATTCTTATCCATGGCTGGCTGGAGAAATCTGGGAGTTGCAGTCCACCCTTCTTAAAGTAGCCAAGGATTGAGAAACACTGCTTCAAGAGAAAATTGGCCAGTTCAGCTGGACCAGCCAAAGCTGTGGTCCAACATTTAGCAAATGCATTTGGTGGTTAAAGCATAGCAACTGAAGTCTATTTTATAATGTTGTCTTTTTTGCAATGAACTTGTAACTAATCATGTTTATAATCTTGTGTTTCCTTGTTGCCTGATTAGAAATACACCCTGTGCCTCAAAGTACAAAGACACGCAACGCATGCCAATAATAATGACATCTTATTAAAGGTATTTTTGCAAAAAAAAAAAAGAAGAAGAAGCATGCAAATATCTGGATTTTGCACAGTCCAGTTCTCTGGAAATATTGTGGAGAAAATTTCTACTTAGCTGTAAGCAGAGGTGGGTTCCTGCTGGTACTCTCTTATCTGTTGGTCGCTGCAGAACCGAAGAAGCCGGTGGCGTTCACGGCGTGGGGTTTCCCTTGCCCTCTTTCCCCCGCCCTCCCGGACGCCGCCATTTGCGTTCTTTTGCCCTCTGCGCAAGCAGAACGCTTTGCGCATGCACAGAGGGCAAAAGAATGCAAATGGCGGCGTCTAGGTGGGCGGGGGAAAGCAGGCGGGGGAAGCCCCGCGCCGCGAATGCCACCGGCTTCTTCGGTTCTGTGGCGACCAACAGGTAAGAGCATACCGGCAGGAACCCACCTCTGGCTGTAAAGCTAATTTCACCACCACCACCACCTTTTCATTATGTCTTCTAAATCTTAGAACATTGTGTTGTTTCCATACATTGCTGGTATTGACATTCGATTTAAATAGCTTAAAACAGGGGTCCCCAAACTTGGCAACTTTAAGACTTGTGGACTTCAATTCCCAGAATTCTCCAGCCAGCTATGCTGGCTGGAGAATTCTAGAAATTGAAGTCCACAAGTCTTAAAGTTGCCAGGTTTGAAGACCTCTGGCTTAAAATATTGAGAATAGGAAAGAGAAAGAAGAAAAACATTCTAACGACGTTAATTGCCATTTAGGATAGCAATAGTACAATATTATTTAGCTTTTTCATCCAAAGTTGAATATAGCATTAAAAAAAACCCCACTACAATTCACATCAAAATAATCGTTGTATACTGGAGCTTTTGATCTTAAGTTGATCACTTATTAAAGTGTTCCTTGTATTGTTACCTTGTGTGTGTGTGTGTGTGTGTGTGTGTGTGTGTGTGTGTGTGTGTGTGTGTAAATACCTATTAATAAAAGGAAAACATAGATAAAAAGAGCTAATTGAACAATAATTAATTCCTGAAAACCCCCACAAAATATATGTAAGAGTGTGTGTGTGTGTATACATACACACATATATATAAAATAACTATTGGTTTTCTGACTCCCCTCTTTTTATACATCTGCTATTTGGCAATATTTATAGACATTTGGGCCCCGTTATATAGCTCATTTGAGGTTTGTTTTTAATTTTGTGGGACGAACAAGACTGATGCTGCATTACTGCACAGGTTTATACAGGTGGTCCTCGACATACAACAGATCATTTAGTGACCATTCGAAGTTATGAAGTCACTGAAAAAAGAGACTTTTTTTTAAAATACAGTTTTATTAATTTTCTACTACCCTGTTTCCCCCAAAATAAGACATCCCCTGATAATAAGCCCAATCGGGCTTTTGAGCGCATGGCAATAAGGCCAAGTGCTTATTTCAGGGTTCAAAAAAATATAAGACAGGGTTTTATTTTCGGGAAACACGGGATTACATTTAATTAGTGCTTAATAAACATCGTGTTGTCTGGGTTATTTTGTTTGCTTAACAATACAAATTACTCTCCAAAAAAAAAATACTCTCCAACAAACAATTTGGTTTCAGAAAAAAATTATCCTGTAATCTGCAACTTTTGCACTGCAAAAACATATGGACCACTCAACTTGATCAGGGTAAAAAAATAGATGCAATTTACATAGACTTTTGTAAAGCCTTTGATTCAGTTGTACACGACAAACTACTTCTGAAACTAAAATCCTATAGCATTTCTGGACCCCTACATGATTGGAAAACTGCGTTGCTGTCTAACAGACAACAAGTGGCCAAAATAGGAAGTGCCATATCAAATCCTGCTCCTGTCAACAGTGGTGTCCCTCAAGGCAGTGTTCTAGGACCAACACTCTTCATACTCTACATAAACGATCTTTGTGATCATATTATAAGCAACTGCGTTCTCTTTGCTGATGATGTTAAACTATTTAACACCACCGACAATGTTGCTACCCTTCAAAAAGACCTTGATCATGTAGCAGAATGGTCAAACAACTGGCAACTTCAAATCTCAACCAACAAATGCTCTGTCTTACACATTGGCAAAAAAAATCAGAATACAAAATACAAACTTGGAGAAAACGAACTTGTAGATGACCCTCACTCTGTCAAAGACCTTGGAGTATTCATATCCAACGACCTAAGTGCTAGAGCCCACTGTAACAACATTGCCAAAAAGGCACTAAGAGTTGTTAATCTAATCTTGCGTAGCTTCTTCTATGGCAACATTACACTGCTAACCAGAGCATACAAAACATTTGTTAGACCAATTCTGGAATACAGCTCACCTGTCTGGAACCCGCACTGCATATCAGACATAAATACAATCGAGAGAGTCCAGAAATATTTCACAAGAAGAGTCCTTCACTCCTCCGCTCACAACAAAATACCTTATTCCACCAGACTTGAAATACTGGGATTAGACAATTTACAACTACATCACCTCCGATCTGATCTAAATGTAGTTCATAAAATCATATACCAAAATGTCCTTCCTGTTAATGACTACTTTAGCTTCAACCGCAACAATACACGAGCACGTAATAGATTCAAACTAAATGTAAAGCGCTCCAAACTCGACTGCAGAAAATACGACTTCAGCAATAGAGTGATCAATGCCTGGAATGCACTACCTGACTCTGTGGTTTCTTCCCCAAACCCCAAAAACTTTAACCTTAGACTGTCTACAGTCGACCTCTCCTCGTTTCTAAGAGGTCTGTAAGGGGCATGCATAAGCGCACCACTGTGCCTACAGTCCCTGTCCTACTGTCCTATTGTCCTCTTTTATCGTTACTTTTTACTTATGTTTATACAAACTACTACTATCCTATATATGTTTGACAAATAAAATAAATAAAATATATTCCTAATCTTTACCCCTTTTTTCCAGCCATTGATAAAATAAATTCAATGTTTGATACTATTCTGTATCTTCTTTCTGTTTGATCTTCAATGTAAGTTTCCTCATTTCTGCGCAGTCTAATATCTTCTTAGTTATCTCTTCATCTAGTGGTATTGCATGTATTAACAGTAGCAAGGATTGTACAGTATTTACTCGGCATTGGAAAAATAAAGAAATACCACTAGAATAGAATAGAATAGAATAGAATAGAATAGAATAGAATAGAATAGAATAGAATAGAATAGAATAGAATAGAATAGAATTATTAGGTTCTTCTATGCCGCCCTGAGTCCTTAGGGAGTAGGGCAGCATAGAAGAACCTAATAATAAATAATAAATAAATAAATAAATAAATAAATAAATAGAATAGAATAGAATAGAATAGAATAGAATAGAATAGAATAGAATAGAATAGAATAGAATAGAATAGAATAGAATAGAATAGAATTTTTTATTGGTCAAGTGAGATTGGACACACAAGGAATTTGTCTTTGGTGCATAGGCTCTCAGTGTACCTAAAAGAAAAGATACATTTGTCAAGAATCATGAGGTACAACACTTAATGATTGTCATAGGGTACAAATAAGCAATCAGGAAACAATCAATATTAATATAAATCGTAAGGATACAAGCAAGAAACATTCCTTAATTCTTAGCAAATGGTCTCGTGAGTATGAAATCTGTAGAGAATCATAGTGAATAGTAGAAAATAAAGAAACCATTTGAGAGCATTTCACCGAGGCAGCCTTCGTCGGCGCCATCTAGGAATTAGAAGATGAAAAAAGAGGCTTATGACCATTTTTCACACTTAACAACTGCTGCAGCATCCCCATGATCACATGAACAAAATTCTGATGCTTGGTAATTGGCTCATACTTATGATGATTGCTGTGTTCCGAGGTCGTGTGATCACCTATTGCAAGCCCAAGTCAATGAGAAAGATAGATTCACTTAACAACCATGTTACTAATTTAACAACTGCAGGCATTCACTTACCAGCTGTGGCAAGAAAGGTAATAAAATGAGGCAAAACTCACTTAACAACTGTCTTAATTAGCAACAGACATTTGGGCTCGGTTGTGGTCAGGAGTTGGTCCCATGGTGAGTTGGCCATGTTGAGTTGTCATTTGGGATTACATGTGCATAGGTTCGTGTAGTTAAAAAAATTGGGAAAGCATTAAAACAGCTTAAACAAGCATCAAGATCAGCAATTCCTAAAAATTCTGTTGTTGTCTTGCAGTGCTGGAATGTTAGATCAGATACAAACATAAGCCGGTTTCTCAATTTTGTTCTCTAGAGTTTAATCACATACCAAAAGAATCTGTTTTTGATACCGGGGATTAATCCTGGAATGATTGTATTAAGAAAGGGCTTAGTTTGCATTGCTAGGAATCACTGCAGACAATTATTACATATGCAACTTTTTTCACACTGCAGCTATAAGCATAAACCAGCTGGATGAAACGGCTTAATCTTTCTAGATTTCAGCTCTTTCTTATTTATCGTTTTCATTTATCATACCTAGTGATTTCCTTGAAGGTTGACAATTCTCCTGCTCCTTTAACTTTTGGATGGGAAGGAAGGAAGGAAGGAAGGAAGGAAGGAAGGAAGGAAGGAAGGAAGGAAGGAAGGCAGGCAGGCAGGCAGGCAGGCAGGCAGGCAGGCAGGCAGGCAGGCAGGAAGGAAGGAAGGAAGGAAGGAAGGAAGGAAGGAGAGGGGAAGGAAGGAAGGAAGGAAGGAAGGAAGGAAGGAAGGAAGGAGAAAGAGGGGAAGGAGGGAGTGGGAGGAAGGAAGGAAGGAAGGGGGAGTGGGAGGAAGGAAGGAAGGAAGGAAGGAAGGAAGGAAGGAAGGAAGGAAGGAAGGAAGGAAGGAAGGAAGGAAGGAAGGAGAAAGAGGGGAAGGAGGGAGTGGAAGGAAGGAAGGAAGGAAGGAAGGAAGGAAGGAAGGAAGGAAGGAAGGAAGGAAGGAAGGAAGGAAGGAGAAAGAGGGGAAGGAGGGAGTGGGAGGAAGGAAGGAAGGAAGGGGGAGTGGGAGGAAGGAAGGAAGGAAGGAGAAAGAGGGGAAGGAGGGAGTGGGAGGAAGGAAGGAAGGAAGGAAGGAAGGAGAAAGAGAGGAGGGAGGGAGGAAGGGAGGGGAGAGGGAAGGAAAGGGAAGGAGGGAAGAAGTGCCAAGGTAGAATCTAAGGCCAGATCTGGCCATCAAGAGGATCATAGAATCATACGGCTGGAAGGGACCTTGGAGGTCTTCTAGTCCAACCCCATGCCCAAGGTACTAGTCCTTATAACGTCCCAGACAAATAGTTGTCTAAATCTAGTCCCTCTGATAGTTCCTATTTCCTATTTCATGTGCATCAGGAAAAAAACAAACAGAAGTTGATTTCTTGGTGGATTGGTGCCAGATAGAAAATTATGTTGTGCGTTCCTACTTTCAAAAATATTTAGTGCAAAAACGAAGCAAAGTTATAAAATAATAAAACAAGAATCATTTAAAGAGCCAACAAAAGTATACATATGTATTATGGAAAATCTTCTGCGAATCTATTTGCTGGAATAGATTTTTATAATGTTCCTGAATACAAAAATAAAAAGGAAAGAAACCTTTCAAGCCACCAGGGTTTTATGTATCATAATAACATATTGTAATAATTATCTGATAGTAATATATTATATTAAGTCACCTCCTAGAACAGACAGAAGTTCAAATCAGGAAGGGATTTGATGGTGGCCACACCAAGGGATCATTGATGACTCCAAAACAGGACATTTCCCATTACTAAGGAACACCAAACAAGCTACTGAAATCTGACCAGAGGATATTCTGCTGCTGCTGTTGCCAGAATAATAATTCTTAAGAATATTTCATGAGGCACAAATTTTCTGTAACTCTTATGATACTTTTACAAAGTAGTTAATGTCCTCCTATTCTGAATTGGAACTGACTTGGCTAAGGCTTTGTATAGTTGATTTATGGTTGATAACAGCTTCCCACATAGAAGTTTATTGAATGGCAGCAGTGGTGGGTTCCTACCAGTGTGGTCCACTCTATAGCACCGGTAGCAGCCCGCTGGTGACGTCACAGTACCGTTGCGGTCGGTTGCTGGTGCCTGGGCGCTGCCATTTTTTTTTAAAAAAATTCTTCTGCGCATGCCCAGAAGCCGAGCTTCCAGCACTGCGCATGCTCTGCCTTCCTACCCCACAGTGAGTCCAAGCAGGGGAGGATGGCTGAGGGAGCGCATGAGATGCTGAAAGAAGGGCGGCAGGAGCTATCTCCATTCCCCTCCCTTCAGCAGTCCGAGAAGCCACAAATGTGCAGTGATGATCCTAGGCATTTTCGCATGTTTGAGGATTCTCGAGCTGCTGAGGGGAGGGGGAATGGGCAGCAGGACCTATCTCAGTTCCCCTCCCTTCAGCAGTCCAAGAAGCCACGCCCACCCAGTCACATGGCCGGCAAGCCACGCCCACCCAGTCACATGGCCGGCATGCCACACCCACAAAATAAGCCACGCCCACAGAATGGTAGTAAAAAAATAGGAACCCGCCCCTGAATGGCAGGGATAGAAATAACATCAGGGGCCTTGTAATCCAGGAGTTCACAACCCTGGGCCACGGCCTGCTCGAAACTGGGCTTCAGGAGAAATGGGCAAGTGCGTGTGAGTGAAACTTAAATCGTGCGAATGGAGGTGCTTGCGCTCACATGTGAAGCTCAATTCACATGAATGGAGCTTTGCACGTGAACACAAGTGCCCTCTGCTCAAGCACCCTCCTTTTGTGTGAGTGGAGCTTCATACATGAGTGGAAATGGCTGCCGCTCGCACAAGTGGAGCTTCACATTTAAGCACAAGCACAAGCTCGCATGAGAAGCTCCATTTGTGCAAGTGGAAGGGGCGTATATGCCGCTTGCACAAATTGAGCTGGGTGCACACCAGGGGTGAGTTGCTCACTTACCCAGACCGGTGCACTGCTCCGCGGTCCTTCATGCTTTGTGCGCAGAATGCGCAGAAGCAAAATCGCCCAAAAATTCACAAAAAAGAGATGGTGACGCGCGAGACTGCCCGGTGGAGACAGTACCGGAGCAGTCGCGCGCAAATTGGGTTCTCGGCGGGTCCCTACCGGAGCTACGCACTGGACCACACCAGTAGGAACCCACCCTGGTGCACACACATGAGCCTGCCACTCACATGCTCCCCCTGCACCGGGCCGGGCCACCAAACTGGCAAGGTTGGGGACCACTTGTCAACCCTGAAGGGAACCTGGCTGAGGCCATCTTTGAGCCTTCAAGGTTGCCACAAGGAAGAAGAAGGGAAAAGGAGGGGAAATAGCTAGCTGGGGGTTTGTAGTCAAAACAAGACGTTTTCCTGTGGGAACCAAGGACATTCCAACAGGTGGCTGGGGAGTGGAGGAGTTAAGCAACCAAGCAACTGGCCAGCACCTCGATTGGACAATGTGACTGAGGACTTGGGGGAAGGGGGAACTTTTACTTTTTAATTAGGTGAAAACTGTGGGAACTTTCAGAGTCGGTTTTCATCAGTTGTGCCAATATGAAGTATCCAATAAATTGTTCCTTGAGGAATCTACCTGCCTCAGAGTTCTGCTTTCTTTGGGTGCATTACTTGGAATGCTGACACCGCTATTCTAGTCCAACACTTTGCCCAAGGCAGGAGATCTTATTCCTTCCCAAACAAATGGCTGTCCAATCTTTTCTTGAAGACCTCCAGCAAAAAGGCACCCACAACTCCAGAAGACAATTTCACCGCCTGTAACTTTCTCTCTGACCCTCCGTATGTTTATTCCCCATCGTTTGCCGTGTTTCTGATCCAAGATTAGTGACTCTGAATGAAATATTTGAAGGGAGGAGACATCCACTTGTCCCAGGTTCTGTGTCCAGAGAAATGGGGAAGAGAGGAGCAAATTTTATTTTATTTACTGCATTTATTTATTAAGTGTATCTGCCGCCCATTTCACCATCAAGCAATTCTGGGCAGCTTAACAACTGCATGCAACTTTGGACCAGTTCCTCTCTCTCAGCCCAACCCACCTCACAGGGTTGTTATTGTTGTGGGGAAAACAAGAGGAGGAACAAATATTAGGTATGCTCCCTGCCTTCAGTTTTTTATAAAAATAATAAAGAATTTTTTAAAAATCAGAAAAATAAAATAAAAATAAATAGCATGTGTAAGTTGAACTGGATCCCAAAGGTGTAGGAGAAGACTAGGCAGAGCCAGGAGGTGGAGTTAAGCAAGTCATCAGTCTAGAGTTGTTACATTCCCACAAACAGTCCTAAGTCCAATTCCTCTTGAATTCTGTTGACTCTTATCTAGCGCCAATTTAGTATTGAATGTTGGTTCACTACATTCTTTTTTTTAAATAAGTTTTTTTTAATTTTTTTAACTTGAACGTATCGTCTTCCATTAAATAGTATGTCGTCTGGGTACAAATGTCTCTGTGCTATTACAGTCAAAATTTACAGTATTCATTACATTGATAATAGTTCTCTAATCTAAACTACATTCTTGTGTGTGGGCTTAAGCAATAAATCCTCAGCAATAAATGTACAGTTTAGATCCGTGGTGGCGAACCTATGGCACGCGTGCCACAGGTGGCACGCGGAGCCATAGTGGCCGGCATGCGAGGGTTGCCCACCGGCAAACCGGAAGTGCGGAAAAACGCACTTCCGGTTTGCCGGTGTGCTGTTTTTTGCACTCCAGAGGGTTCAGGGTAGCTCCCTGAAGCTCCGGAATGCAAAAAACTACAAAATGGACAAACCGGAAGTGCACTTTTCCGCACTTCCAGTTTGTCCGTTTTGTAGTTTTTTGCATTCCGGAGCTTCAGGGAGTTTCCCTGAACCCTCCGGAGTGCAAAAAACAGCACACCGGCAAACTGGAAGTGTGTTTTTTCGCACTTCCGGTTTGCCGGTTTCGTCGTCCCAGGCTCCGGTAAGCCTTGCGCGGGGGTGGGGGGGTGTGCACATGCGCAGGGGGCAGCATGGGGGGGGGTGTTGTGCGCATGCGTGGGGGGGAGGGAATGGGTGTGGGCACGCGAGCGCGCGAGAGCGCCCCCCCTTTTTTGGCACACGAGCCTAAAAAGGTTCGCCACCACTAGACTCTAGATCAACCAGTGGAACAGCTTGCCTGCGGAGGTTGTGAGAGCTCCAACACTTGAGACTTTCAAAGGGAGATTGGACTGCCATTTGTCCGAAATGGTGTAGGGACTCCTGCTTGAGCGGGGGGTTGGACTACATGACCTACAAGGTCCCTTCCAACTCTAATAATCTGTAAACTGATTCTTCACACCTGACAGGGTGACAGTGCACAAACTCTGGTTTGTTCAGCTCCAAAGAGGAATCACATTGAAAGGCTAGAATTACATTGAAAGGCTGGAGAATCACATTGAAAGGCTAGAATTAAACAGGTGCCCTTAGCTTGAAGCTCGGTTCTCAGATCCTTCTCCAAAAGACGATCTTACCATTTTGTAATTCATTAATGATGCACTGAAAATTGTATTTTTACGACAATTTAAATCCCACGCTTGCTTATTCGCATGCCACTATTTCTTATTTTTTATTTTTACATGAGTTGTTTCTTATTTCCTCTTTTATATACTTTTCCTTAAGAGGTTTATGTTTGTAAGAAAGGGGGGTTGTATATACCCACAGCAAGTTAGGAAAGCAACAGGGATAATGTAAACACCCAAGTGATCTATTCGCACAGATCAAGCCCAACCACAGCCCAGCATAACT
>JALIGW010000002.1:251224738-251234738 GCA_023053685.1 Diadophis punctatus similis
AAGAAGAAGAAGAAGAAGAAGAAGAAGAAGAAGAAGAAGAAGAAGAAGAAGAAGAAGAAGAAGAAGAAGAAGAAGAAGAAGAATCTGTGTCAGTGTTTCTCAACCTGAGCAACTTTAATATATGTGGACTGCAATTCCCAGAATTGAATTCCCATGCTGGCTGGGGAATTCTGGGAATTAAAGTCCACATTTTTTTAAAGTTGCCCAAGTGGAGAAACACTGGAATCTTGAAGACATCATTGCCATGAAGTGTTTATGCTTTTAACACCAGCATTTGGGACTACATCAAATCTCAAGAGCTCTATGGAAAGAAATGTGGCCTACTTAAGCCAGCAACTTCTCTTTCATCTCATGACACCTATGGAAGCCAAGAAAGAGGGAATGTAGCATTGAGAAGGGAGGGCTGACAAAGGCTTCCAATGCTAAAAAGTCAAGACCTGTTTTTCATCATTCCGGAAAGCAGGACAAGGAATAATGGAATTAAATTTCAGGAAGATGGGTCCCGACTGAATGTTAGGGGAGGAAATAAAATGCCTAACGGTAAAGGCAGTTTGACAGAGGAAATACTGACTCAGATGTGTTCATGCAGATATTAAACAGCCATCTCTTTGGGGAACTTTAATTTTAATTCCTGCACAGAACAGGAAGTTGGATTGAAAGATAAGGAGTCACTTCCAACTCTGTGACTCAATGGCTATAGTCTGCCCTTTAATGCACCTTATAGGAATTGTTTTATTCCAGAGATTACAGATTGTTAGAGTTGGAAGGGACCTTGTAGGTCATCTAGTCCAACCACCACCACCCCGCTCAAGCAGGAGTCCGTACACCATTTCAGACAAATAGCAGTCCAATCTCCTTTTGAAAGTCTCAAGTGTTGGAGCTCTCACAACCTCTGCAGGCAAGCTGTTCCACTGGTCAATCGCTCTCACTGTCAGAAAGTTTCTCCTTATTTCCAGGTTGAATCTCTCCTTGGTCAGTTTCCATCCATTATTCCTTGTCTGGCCTTCTGGTGCCATGGAAAACAGCCTAATCCCCTCCTCTCTGTGGTAGCCCTTCAAGTATTGGAACACTGCTATCATGTCTCCCCTGGTCCTTCTCTTCGCTAGACTGGCCAAGCTCAGTTCCTGCAACTGCTTTTTGTATGTTATAGTTTCCAGTCCCCTAATCATCCTGGTTGCTCTCCTCTGCACTTTCTTTATATTCATTATACTCATGTTCCTATAGTCATGTGATTTTCTTTCATTCCCCCCGCCTCCCCTTTCTGGTATAACTTGATATAAATGCTCATTGTGGTGAAACTGGAGTTATTTGGTTAGACGTGGCCTGCTTTCTTCCAGATTTATTTATTTATATAGTTCAGATAGGGATACCACCATCTCAAAATAATGAATTTCATCGTTCAGTTATCTCCTCTCTTACTCATTCTTCTCCTGGAAATGCTGTATTTTAGAGGGATGGGAGGGATGTTAGATTCTGAGTCTCATTTACTAAGATAATCTGTTGATTATAAGAATAAAATGCATTTAAAAATAACATTATATCAAAGGGGAGGAATGTAAAATAATGTTTTTGGGTTTGAGAATCCATCAACATTCTAGCTGATTATTTCTCTTCTTTTCTCCTGTTCACTCCACAAAACTCCATTCTACTTAGCTTCAATGATTCTCTTTCAATTTCTCTTCTCTCAATTCCTCTTCTCCTCTCCTCTCCTCTCCTCTCCTCTCCTCTCCTCTCCTCTCCTCTCCTCTTCTCTTCTTCATTTATTTTATTTTATTTAGTTTGTCAAACATGTACGAGATAACAGGTAGAAGTATGAACATGGACATGAGCACATGAAATGAGTACAAATAAATGGGGACAGTAGGACAGGGATAGTAGGCACGCTGGTGCACTTATGCACGCCCCCTTTACGGACCACTTAGGAATGGGGTGAGATCCACGGTAGACAGTTTAAGGTTGAAGCTATGGGGGTTTGAGGAAGTAACAACGGAGTCAGGTAGAGCATTCCAGGCATTGACCACTCTATTGCTGAAGTTGTATTTTCTGCAATCGAGTTTGAAGTGGTTTACCTTGAGTTTACAAAAGGATCTTGACAGACTTGAACATTGGGCACTATCAAACAAAATGAAATTCGATGGTGAAAAAAGTAAGGTTCTACATTTAGGCAAGAAAAACAAAATGCACAGGTACAGTATATGTGGTACCTTGCTCAACAGTAGTAACTGTGAGAGGGATCTTGGAGTCCTAGTGGACAACCATTTAAACATGAGCCAGCAGTGTGCAGCAGCTGCCAAAAAAGCCAACACAGTTCTAGGCTGCATTAACAGAGAGATAGAATCAAGATCACGCGAAGTGTTAATACCACTTTACAATGCCTTGGTAAGGCCACACTTGGAATACTGCATTCAGTTTTGATCGCCACGATGTAAAAAGGATATTGAGACTCTAGAAAGAGTGCAGAGAAGAGCAACAAAAATGATTAGGGGACTGGAGGCTAAAACATATGAAGAACGGTTGCAGGAACTGGGTATGTCTAGTTTAATGAAAAGAAGGACCGGGGTGACATGATAGCAGTGTTCCAATATCTCAGGGGTTGCCACAAAGAAGAGGGAGTCAAACTATTCTCCAAGGCACCTGGGGGTAGAACAAGAAGCAATGGGTGGAAACTAAACAAGGAGAGAAGCAACTTAGAACTAAGGAGAAATTTCCTGACAGTTAGAACAATTAATCCGTGGAACAGCTTGCCTCCAGAAGTTGTGAATGCTCCAACACTGGAAGTTTTTAAGAAGATGTTGGATAACCATTTGTCTGAAGTGGTGTAGCGTTTCCTGCCTAAGCAGGGGATTGGACTAGAAGACCTCCAAGGTCCCTTCCAACTCTGTTGTTGTTGTTGTTGTTGTTGTTGTTGTTGTTGTTGTTGTTATTATTATTATTATTATTATTATTATTATTATTATTATTATTATTATTATTACAAGTTTGTATCTATTGTTTGCCCGTGTATTATTGTTGTTGAAGCTGAAGTAGTCATTGACAGGTAGGACATTGTAGCAGACAATTTTGTATACTATGCTAAGGTCAGACCGTAGGCGATGTAGTTCAAGGTTGTCCAAGCCCAAAATTTCAAACCTGGTGGCATAAGGTATTCTATTGTGAGCAGAGGAGCGGAGTAATCTTCTCGTGAAATACCTCTGGATCCACTCAATTGTATTAATGTACGATATACAGTGTGGATTCCAGGCAGACAAACTGTATTTGAGGATTGGTCTGGCAAAGGTTTTGTATGCCCTAGTTAGCAGTACAGTGTTACCGGAGAAGAAACTTCGCAAAATTAGGTTAACAACTCTTAATGCCTTTTTGGCAATGCTGTTACAGTGAGCTCTGGCACTTAGGTCATTAGAGATGAGTACTCCAAGGTCCTTGACAGAGTGAGGGTCATCTATGAGGTCATATCCAACCAGCTTGTATTTGGTGTTCTGATTTTTGTTGCCAATGTGTAAGACAGAGCATTTGTTAGTTGAGATTTGGAGTTGCCAATTGTTCGACCATTCTGACACATAGTCAAGGACGCTTTGTAGGGCAGCAGTATTGTCAGTGGTGTTAAATAGTTTTACGTCATCAGCGAAGAGGATGCAGCTGCTTATAATATGATCGTAAAGATCATTTATGTAAAGCAGAAAGAGTGTGCTCTTCTCTTCTCTTCTCTTCTCTTCTCTTCTCTTCTCTTCTCTTCTCTTCTCTTCTCTTCTCTTCTCTTCTCTCCTCTTTCCTTCCCTTCTCTCCTTTCTCTTCTGTTCTCTCCTTAGCTTTCTACCATTTTCCTTTAAAAAAAAAACCTGTCCAGTTAAACTTTCAGTTGATTTCCACTAAATTCTTCCATTTCGTCATCATATAAGACAGTGTTTCCCAAACTTTTGACATATGTGTACCCCTTCTATAATTTTCGTAACGCTGAGTACCCCTCATAAAAAAATATGCTTTAATAAAAATCAAAATATATTTATTTTTTCTTTTTTTTGGTACATACACAAAATAAAAATTTTATTTTATAAAAATAATCAAAATCAGTGGAACTTACTAAAGCACGATAACAGGCGCCCGGAACTAACTATTAAAGAAGTAAGTTGTCTCTGTAACGAAGTGCAGTATATTCACGCCGTGTCACGCCTCACAAGACTGTCTAACCGTTAGATAACACTGCAATTCTCCGGCGTTTAAACAGCTCCGCCGCTCAACGTCAACTGTTAATGTTCCCGCAGTTTAAAAATGGCTGAACCCGAGCTGCACGAAGGATGCGCAGAAGTTCCTGCCATAATGAGTTGCGATACGATGTACGATGGCCTGAGTTCACATGTAAAAACTGCGATACGCACCTATTTCTTTCCTTGTTCTGTGGGCTCAGCTAAGCACGGTGCAGTGGATATTCCCACGTGATCCCCACCAAACTCCGGTGCAACGCGGACCCCCACCAAACTTTTCCCGTACCCCTGGGGGTACGCGTACCACACTTTGGGAAACACTGATATAAGAAGCACTCTTAAATATAAAACTATTCACCCAGAAACTCATCATAGTTCGACTCTTAAAACATAGTTCTTATGTACCGTGCAATTATGGATCTCATATGATGTCTCCTCTGACTTGGCACCTTAACCTTATTTTTCTTTGTTTTCTTTGGAAAGGTGTGGCATTCCACCTGCAGGATTTTTATCAGCGATTCATGCTTCCCATCCAAATAACTGCAGGGCTGTTCAATCAGCCCCATCACCTACTTTCTTTCTTCAGGACATGCATCTCCATATTGGGAACATGTGGACTTCTGTCAGCGATGGGCAGGCATCCAATTCTCCCATTCTTCAGGTAAAGGAAAAATGCTGCCCATCCCTCCAGCATCCTTGGCTCTGGATACAGCTCGTTCAATTCCTGCCCACTCTTTCAGGAAGAATTTTCTCAATGGATGAGTTGCCACCCAGCAGAACAGACTGCCAAATGAAGTAGTGAGTTGCTCACTAGAGATTTTCAAACAAATGAATGGCCATCCATCAGGGATCTAGAACCGCGGAGTTTGAGGAAAACTTTGGATCAGTGGTGAAATCCTAATTTTGTTTACTACTGGTTCTGTGGGCGTGGCTTGGTGGGTGTGGCAGGGGAAGGATACTGCAAAAATCTCCATTCCCTCCCCATTCCAGGGGAAGGGTACTGTAAAATCCACATTCCCTCCCCACTCCTGGGGGAAGGATATTGCAAAATCTCCATTCCCACCCCACTCTGGGGCCAGCCAGAGGTGGTATTTGCCAGTTCTCTGAACTACTCAAAATTTCCGCTACCGGTATTTATTTATTTATTTTTTATTTATTTATTTATTTATTTATTTATTTATTTATTTATTTATTTATTTATTTATTTATTTATTTATTTATTTATTTATTTATTTATTTATTTATTTATTTATTTATTTATTTATTTATTTATTTGCCTTTATAGGCCGCTCAATCCGATAAGGACTCAGAGCGGCTAACTGCAATACAAGAGAACAATAAAATCAGATAAAACAGTAAAAACAGGTTAAAACAGTAAAATTAAAACATTATCAATAAAAAACAACCAATCATCCATCCACAATCACTCATGGGCCCACCCAACAGTACATTCATTGGGCCCTGGCTTGTCGAAATAGCCAGGTCTTAAGGGCTTTTCTGAAGATCAATAGGGTAGGGGCCGTCCGGATCTTGGGGGGGGAGTTGATTCCATAACGTGGGGGCCGCCACAGAGAAAGCCCTCGATCGAGGTCCCGCCAGTCGACATTGTATAGCTGACGGGACCTGGAGCAGGCCCACTCTGTGCGATCTAACCGGTCGCAGGGAGACATGTGGTAGTAGATGGTCCCGAACGACTCAAAATTTCTGCTACCGGTTCTCCAGAACCTGTCAGAACCTGCTGGATTTCACCCCTGCTTCGGATCTACGAACTATAGTCAAAGTCCAGTTGCTGGAAAGCAATAATGGAAAAAGAACAGTTGCGTTGTGTTCCTGCTTCTGAACTTTCTGGTTCAAACTCATTTGTTAAATTATGTGGCATAGTGCCAGGAGAGACTCCAGCCTGATGTAGCAAGGTTCTTGAGAGTTTCTTAAGAAACGGTGAAGGAACTGGACACGTTTACTCCATGACAGCCACCTTCAAATAATATTTGAAGGGCTATGACATAGTTTTGGGGCTGTGAAGGGTGACTGTGCGTAAGTCATTGAGTCATTGTTGACTCCTGACGATTGCATGTAGAAATTCATGCAATTTTCTTGGCAGGATTTTCAGAAATGGTTTATCTTTCCTGTCTTTTTCCTAGAGGGATGGGCCTAAAGTCTCCCAGCTGGTTTCATGGCCAAGGCAAGACCAGAAGTCACAACTTTTTGCTGCATTTAACCACCGAACTGATTCTCACGACATAGTTCAGGTGTGGGGCTTTTCTGCAAGGATTATAAAATGGTTAATGATCATTTTTCGTTTTGATGTCTATGGAGATTCTCAGTCACTCAGGTCATACCGGTAGTTGTCTGAAAGGTGCTTTATCAAACAACTGGACTGTTTTTTCCTCAGTTTTGATGCTTTCAAAAGACTAGAATAATGGGCTACAGCACATTTTTATCCAAATCATTATTTCATGTACTCTATTGTAGCATTCTTGATACCCTTCAAAATATAATTTGGTCTGATTTCAGTTCATAGAATTACACACGTTAACTGGGGGATTCTGGGAATTGTACTCCAACACTCTTGGAGGGTTGCATTTCCTGTGTCGGTTGAGGAAAGCACATCTTTCTCCTTCTGTCTGGGATACTTTTTACAGAGGCACGATTGAGAGCATTTTAACAAACTATTTGGTTTGGTGGCAGCAGTGCCTCAGATAGAAAGTCCATACAGGGAGTGGTAAGGACAGCCGAGAAGATCATAGGAAACTCGTTTCCTGTTATTCAGGATACTGCTTATATTAAGGTGACCAGATTTTAACATTGGTAAAGCGAGACACCATTGACCGGGGGGGGGGGGGTTCTTGATTAGATTTTTTTTTAAAAAAACCCAAACACAAATACCTGTCTGTGACAGTCTACAGATTTACACCGAGTCCGAGCAGAAGAGCCTTTGAAAGGGGCAGTCCCGACTTCAAAAAAGGACTCACCACAACTTAAGACCAAGTCGTCATTTTCTTTTAAAATGCTCTTCGCTATAGAAAAAGACAAGGCACCCGTAACCCGTAGCCTTAAGGGATAACCGCTGAAGCCCGCAGAGATGCGGCCACCGCCGCCACTCTAGTTTTCTGTAGCTCCACAGCCCGCCTCTCAATAGAAACCCCAGCGCGTGACAGCGCGAGCTCTCTCTTTTTCTTTCTCTTTCCTCCTGCCCAAGACCGCCTCCTCCTCCTCCTCCTAACCCCGCCCCCCTGCCAAGACCCATGTCATTTTGCAGCAGCCCCCCCTTCTTGCATCACGTGACCCGCAGTATGTTTGCCCCTCCCCTCGCTGTTTTCCTCCTCCCCCTCTTCGAACCCTGGCTCAGACAGGATCCCCTCCCCCCCTCAATGAGGCGTGGCAACCGAGAATGGATCCATCCATCCATCCATCCATCCGATGTACGCGGAGAAGGAAGAGGTTTGGGAAGAAAAGCAAGGAAAAGCATCCGTTTATCGGGATTTTTTTAAAACGCCGTGGGACGCGGGACAAATTGTTAAAAATCGGGACTGTCCTGCCAAAAGAGGGATGTCTGGTCACCTTGGCTTATAAGCGCTATGTGCTTAGAGCTCGAAGCATTGTTAGAGATCCCACATACCTACTTCACGGTCTGGTTCTGTGCTCCCCTCTGGGAGAAGATTTCGAAGTATCTATAGCAGGACTACCAGATTCTGTGACAGCTTTGTTCCCTCGGGCAAGGAAGTTGAAGTCCACAAGTCTTAAAGTTGCCAAGGTTGGAGACCCCTGCCCTAGGCCATCCATCTGGTAAACTTGCAAGATTCATTTTTCTCACCATGTACATATACATCGGAACTAGACTGTGTTGATTCTCCGTGTCATATAATATATGTGGGTATATGTATACATTTGTTTGTTTGTTTATTTGTTTGTTTTGTCATGTTTGTGTAGTGTATATAGGAGGTGGAGACCCTTTGAGAGCTGTTGGCAATGAAATTTCATTTTAATCTGTGCTGATTAGTGTACATTCAAAGTGACAATAAAGTTATTCTAAGTCTAAGGGTGCTAAGGCAGCCTTGGAAGAGGTAACCTAAAATACTGTTTTAGTTAATCTGTTGTTTTTTTAATTAAAAAGTTGGAAATTTGATTTAATATTATTTTCTTTTTTTAAAAGGGCAATTAAACTGGAGCTCAATACAAAGTTTATTCCAAAGATAGTTTAAGCTTCTACAGCTAATCCTTAGCTTATGACCAATTTTTTTATTTCTTTGTTTGTTTATTACCATAGTTTGTTTGTTTATTTATAAAAATTTATTGGCCACCCATCTTACCATAGGGTAACTCTGGGTGGCTTACAGTCATAAAAATATATCTATACGTATACAGGTAGTCCTCAACTTATTGCTGGCTCATATTTAAGTGGTTGTCCACTAGGACTCCAAGATCTCTCTGGACAACCATTTAAATATGAGCCAGCAGTGTGCAGCAGCTGCCAAAAAAGCCAACACAGTTCTAGGCTGCATTGACACAAGGATAGAATCAAGATCACGTGAAGTGTTAATGCCACTTTATAATGCCTTGGTAAGGCCACACTTGGAATACTCCATCCAGTTTTGGTCATCTGTGTTTTCTGGTCCTCTGAAAGGTCACTGAGAAAATACAGGGAGATTGATGGTGACCTTTGACCATAGTCATTTCAGAATCTGCATCTCCTCTGCAAGCAGCCAAAGTTTATCAACTTCTAAATATAATTATTATTTTTTTGCTACTTGGGGGACTCAGGCCAAACCAAATAGGGTTTTGATATAGACATGTTTTGAGTCTGATGATTTTCAACAATTCTGTGCTGGTGCTGTGCATAGATTAAAAACATCTGACTGTTCTAGATGTTTGCATCTCGGCTGAATATTTTATCTCAGTTTTTTTCCAGTTGTTTGTCTATCATTACTACCACATTTTGGAGCTTTCACTAAAAAAAGACTATCATTTCTTGGATTGCCAATTTAGTTCTATCACTCCTTGTGGCTGATTAGAACAACTGAAGCTTATTTTAGCGATAGCAACACTAAATCTGTTCTGGGCATGCTTAGAAGAAGCCAAGGACTTGCTCAATTCTCTTCCCCTTCTCATCATCTGATAGAAATAGAAATAAAAATAGAATCATAGGGCTGGAAGGGAATTGGAGGTCTTCTAGTTGAACCCCTTGCCCAAAACAGGAATCAAAGAGCCGTGGTGGTATAGTGGTTGGACTAGAAGACCTCCAAGGTCCCTTCCAACTCTAGAATAGAATAGAATAGAATAGAATAGAATAGAATAGAATAGAATAGAATAGAATAGAATAGAATAGAATAGAATAGTTCTTTATTGGCCAAGTGTGATTGGATATTTCACATTTCTAATCACATGTTAGATGTTAGATCTAACGTGTTAGATACATGTCAGAAATCTTTGATTTCTGACATTTGATTTTGAAAACTAACATACATCCAATTTTGCCCAGGTCCTGGACTCAACACTGACTTGAAGGCACACATTTTGAAGACTAGAGATCTCCAAACTTGGCAACTTTAAGGCTTGCGGACTTCAACATGGCTGGCTGAGGAATTCTGGGAGTTGAAGTCCACAGATCTTAAAGTTGCCAAGTTTGAAGACCCCCTGCTCAAGACCAAAACCAAAAATGACACATGGCAATTTTTCCAAGCAGACTTTTTTTATTATTTCACATCTACAGACACTATCTTGCCAGATGGAGGCCTCTACTGTCCGCATCTACATTATAACTCTGGGAACTACTAAGGAGGGGCTGTCTTCACCCTCTTTCT